>CM051699.1:404651-702151 GCA_028022725.1 Lycodopsis pacificus | reverse complement strand
GTGTGAGGCTACGTTATTACAGTTATTACATACATATGCACAGTAATCCATAATTCATTTTGAATAATTAATTTTCCAAAAAATAATTTTTTCGAAAAATATTTTTTTTTCCTTATTTTGAATGATCCAAATTCCTGAAACCTATGTCCCAAAATAGGTAGGCTTTGATATTCAAAATCTTCTCTTATTGTGAGTTAATTTTTGATTTTAATTGTTGATTTTTAATCTTAATTTTAATTGAATTTTAATTTCCTTTCCAGGTTTAATTATTCGTTTCATTTCTTAAACTAACAGCCAGCTGTGTAGTAGATTTGATCGTTTATTTTGTAATACCAATACTTTGCTTGTTTTCTTAAATCCCTCAAAGCAGTTACACACAGCTGTCACAGGCCCAAAGTGCTAAACCACATTAGCATTTTCGCACCTTTGGCTGCAAAGCAGTAGTGATACCTCAGAGCAGCAACAGTAGAAACGGAAGTCATAGAGCTACACATTTCACTGTGCGCCTGCATGAATAGTAACACTAACAACAACTAACACCTAACAGTAGAAATCAGTTCAACACAGAACTCGACATTCCACTGAGAACCGTAAACACTAACAGTTTCCGTTCTAACACTAGGGAATTAACAACCATTGGGAGCCGCGCTCATTAGAGAGAATGACCGACGAGCAATCCCCCATTCCTGGAGCTAAAGCTCCAGAAGACACCGCACTGCGAGATGCGGTGGCTGATGTCCTCAGACTCTCAGCAAGCGAAAGAGAGTACTTTGCGAAATACACTGCTGTCCTATGTGACGAGCAGTTAGAGCAGCTGATGGCTTATGTAAATAACCCATCAGGTAAGCGAGAGCGCCTGATTCAGGAAGTAATCGGCGAAATACTGCTCATCTATCATCAGAAAATGCAGCTGCAAGCTGCCCGCACCCGGGCACAGAGCGACGAGCAGCAACGCGAGATCTGGACACTCCGAACAGAGGTTCAGGAGTTGTCACGCGACTGTAGAGCCCTACAGTCAGAAAATAGTAGCTTGCGCAGAGACCTCAGAGAGGTCAACCTAGAACTATCTAAAGCGTTAGAGAGTAATGACACACTGAAAGCTCTTCAAGGTGCTCCAGCAGCCCCGGTAGGTACCGCTACCTCCTATCGAGCCCCTCAGCCCAGTCATTTCTTGTTCTCAGGTCCCTCATTCCCCGAGAGCCGACCCATCTTGCGTCTCGACAAACCGCTTCCCCCAACTAGGAGTAGAGAGGACCAACACCAGGTCCTAGCCAGGTAGCTTCAAACCCACCTCAGGCGAACGCAATCCTCCACGCAGTTCACGCGCGCGACAAGATCTGACCTCATCCCCCTCAGGGAGGGAGGATGACCGTCGTTACCACCATCGCGAGTATGGAGACTCAGACGACTCGGACGGCCCAGGCCCCATCAACCTTGGAGGCCTGCGTACCCGGCAGATTGAGTCTCTAGCAAAAGACGTAGAGCGCTTCAATCCCGATAATCACGACTCGAGCATCGATGACTACCTAAGGGAGATCGATCGCTGCCTCCTCGATTTATCACGCCCCTCATCGCGTGAAAAACTCAAGCTAGTGTGGAAAACCACGACTCGAAACGTCCACGTTTTCATGGAAACGCTCCAGCCGAGCATCCGCGACCGCTATTCATCCCTTTGTCACGCCCTTAGGGAGGAGTACTCCCTGTACACCGACCCAGCTTCTGCCACCCTCAGCGCCTTCGCCATTTCCCAGGAAAGGCTAGAGTCCCCGAGAGACTACTTCAGGCGCTTTGAGATCTGCGTACTTCCTGGGACGTAACGCCCCAGGTCTAGAAGAAGACCACGCCTTTAAGTCGCTATTCCTGCACAATCTCCACGACAACGTGAGATACGACGTTACCATGCACTGCAGAACGAGTAGCCTCACCATGCCAGAGATTAGGAAATATGCGCAACTTGCATGGGAGACACGCGGTCGGCCGATGAATCAGCACGATGACACCGACATAGTCTTGAGCATCCAACAGTCGAGCGACCCCGACCTAGCGTTGGAAGACGACGAGAGGCCTTGGCCTAGCGAGCCCTGGTCACCCCCGAGGAACAAACGACCGTGGCGGTCGAAGGACCCACGGGACGGTGAAAGACGCCCTCAAGGGCAACCTCAGGTAACACTGACTCGCAGCCCACCTGACTAAGCCGAGTGATCTGTCCCCCTGCTGCCAAGTCGACGTGGTAGAGGGGGGGGAAGAGAACTCAGCCCACTTCCGGAAACGACCACTCCCAATTTCGCACCTCGTCCTTCCACCTTCTTGGGCGACCTTGTCCGCAAAGGCAATGCCCGTTATGTATATATCTATACATATTCTTCAGTCTTACTGGGGGGTCATAACACTCTTGCTCTACCCGACTCCGGGTCAGAAATGAGCCTCATGTGTTCCCCCACCTTTTCGCATTCACCTCTAGGGTGTCACACCCTCAGAGACCCTTCGAGCACCCTTTCGAGCACCCTCGCTCGTAAAATCTTTCGTCAACTAAGCCTTGTTCTCCTGCTCTGTCAGCACGATCCACCTCCAGCTTGGTCAACGAAGCCACCGCCTTCTTTCAGCCGAGTCATCGCCCGGGCCTGTCAAGTAGCCAGTACCGTAGGTAACTGAACTTGACTTGCGCGCCGGACCTGTCTCCATCTTTAATTAGGAGGGTGGGGGGAGGGACATATCACCAGCCTGCCATGACACACTCCAGAGTGAAACTGTTCGCGACGTTTCCCTGAGTGCTGCCGGTAACCTGGGGGGTATCCACCCTCGCCACTTGAACAGCGCGAGGGGGGTGGGCTCTGACAACAGAAGCTTAGAGAGATGCACTTCACAGGAAGTACACTCTAATCTTGCCAGTGTCGAAACCAACCGGCCGAATGGCGGCTTACTTATTGACTACTAACATTTAGCTGCATGCCTCAACTCACCCTGTAGACATGCACTAACTGCTAACACATCCAACTTGAACCAGAACAGTTGCATGACCTGAAAAACGTTCATTGCGACTGAACTGATGCTCCACTCTCATAAACAACCCTTTGCATGCTTTATAGACTCTACCAGAAGTAACCAAAGAAGACATAACCTAGGCCGCAGCAGTCAGATTTATCCCAGGACCTCATCCGAGAAGGCTCAGCTACCAACAGCTTGAGCAGCGAAACCCCAGCCTAGCTGGTCACACTAGCCGTGTTATCAAAATCTGTAAATCTGCTACCACTACTGTTATGCAACCTTCACAGGTACCCCTGGCCTATAGTCTTAGCAACGCAACTCCAATATCGACAGATTCTAAAGCTTAGACACAGGACTCGCTCTAAATCTACCGATTAGAGAGAGATAGACGCACACATCATGTACCAATAGATCCAGAAATGACAGACTAAACTGAGTTCCCTCCTATTCATAACACCACGTAGCCAACCTACGACTGCTCTGCCGACGGACTCCAGTCCTGTCTAGGAGTTGAACCAGTAACCACTGCATTCCCCTCACCTGCTTCTTGTCTTTCTATTCTTTCCTTCTATCTCTTTTGTGTTTTGTTTTGATTTGGGTTCTTTTTCTTTGACACTATGCCGCAATGCTAGATTATCACAACATCATAATAGCGATTGAATTATTTGGGAATAATGTGTTGCTCACCTATGATTTGAATTGTGTATGATAGTAGATGTAGGTAAAAGTAGTTAAAGTCATCTGCCCAGATGCCACCTTAGTTTAGCAACCAGACACCCTCTGAATCTGAACTGTGAACTCAATGACCTCGGAACAATGAACATTGAACACTGCCTGTTAACCACTGCCTTTGGTCCCAGGAATACTTGGACTGTCTAACCTCTCCAGGTTCTCAGGAATATATGGACAGGTTTTCCCCACCACATGGATGTAAGTGCCAGCCCTTGGTTTGCTCTAAAGACCGTAACCTGCATCCCGCTCTTCAGAGCAAAGGGGGGATGTTGGGCTCTGACACCATCATCAGGCTGGCTCCGCCCCTCACAGGCTCCGTCCTGTACACAAGCTGACCTCCGATCTGATCCTGCACCTTTAAGATGACCCCGCCTCCGGTCACCGCTCAAGCGGACTCTGTATTGGTCAACAAGCAGCGTCCCGCTGTGAAGACGGACCCGTTTAAAAGCGCCGTGCATCCACAGATCTTCCTCTTCGTTCTGGACTCTGTCCGGTACCTCATGAAGATGCCCAGAGGACCGATCACCCTCGACTCAGCGACCACGTGCCATTTCGCCGGCCGAAATAGACCACGCATATTCTGAGTTACGGCCCTGAGCCCGCGAGAACCGCATCCGCTCCGCCGCTTTTTCTTTCGTGCACGTTACGGTACCAGAATGACTAAACCTCCTTCTTCACCGTTCATTACCGGCAGATACGAATCGACCACGTATCTCGGCCCGACGTTG
This sequence comes from Lycodopsis pacificus, assembly GCA_028022725.1. Taxonomy (NCBI): domain Eukaryota; kingdom Metazoa; phylum Chordata; class Actinopteri; order Perciformes; family Zoarcidae; genus Lycodopsis; species Lycodopsis pacificus. The sequence goes on along the minus strand of CM051699.1, from coordinate 697,706 downwards.
AAACCAGGCCCTCTCTCTGCAGGAGTGGGACCCGACAGCACCGCACAAAGCCGTGCAAAGCTTCCAGCAACAGCAAACGCCGCCCCGCTGTGCTCAAAACAGCCAGCGCCTCAAGACCTTTTTTTTCTTCTTCAGGAAGAACCACAAATCCTGCACGAGCTCTCATCGTCGCAAAGAAGCTTCTAACCGTGAGCATCAAAGTGTGTCTGGGCATAAGTTAGCTTAAATTAACCTAAGCTTAATTCAGGTGATTTGATATATATGTTATTATTCCCGTGTTTTGTCGTGTTTAAGTCATTGTTTTCATGTTGCTGAATATTGCGCAATCGCTGACGGACCGCCGAGCCCGCAGCGTTTGTCCGCTTCCTGTTTCTCTTTGTCCTCTGGGATTGTTTATTTCATTTGTACTGCTCTCTTTCCTTGAATCAATTCTGTGAGTGAGGTGTAGACCCGTGGCGTATCACGCATCAGTGCCGTATGTTCGCGAGACGACGACCGCAGCTGATTGTGGATACGACCCGCGATAAACACTTTCACTGCGACGCGATCCCGCACGCAGAACCTCTGATTCCTCTCTCTCTGCCTTTTATGTTCCTCTTGTTTTTCGATAAACTTGCATACACATAAAGCTCCGGCTGAGGGCGGGTGAAACGCTCGCCCATTGTCTCGCCACACGTGCTCACACACAGCTACCCCCCCCCCTCATCCGCTGTTTGCCCAAGTCACTCGACTAGGCCATCTAGTGGTGTTCAACGGTAGCATCTTAAGGCCCATCCCCCAGTTTGTCTAAGTCCCTCGACTACGCCATCTGGTGGTGTTCAGCGGTAATACCTTAAGTCCTTCCCCTTTTAACCCACAGTCTCAACCCCCCCCCCCCTTTCTGCTAGTTGGCCAGCGGCCATCTTTGTAGTCTTTGACTGTGAGTGTTAAGGGCCCTCACCCCCCTTTCTTTTATACACAGACACACACACACACATACACACATACTTATATACACACCCTCCTCCCCATTTCATTAATTTCTTTAGATATTAGGTACATAAAATAGTATGATAGCGTTTGTTGATTCTGATGGTAATTGATCTGATCTTTTATTATTTTAAGTTAATAAACTCCATTATATTTTAAAGAGCAGTCGTCTGTGATTAATGGTGCATATGTAATGTGATGACTGCATGTAGTAGTCTGCGCTCGGATTCAAACCTTCACTGTCACTGATGAGTGACTACTAATTATGAGACTTAGTTTTATCGTTTGGTTATCGGTCCCTGTTCGCAGGGTGGTGCCCCGTTATTATTAATAATCATTAATAATTGTTATTCACATTAATAATTCTATTGATGTCAAGAATTCAGTTTCTTAAAAGCTGATAACTCAAACACGCCCCCTATTGATCCCAACAGTATATATATACATATACATATATGTATACATATACACAATAGTCTTTCTTGAACGGCAGCAGCAGAAATGTTGAAATAACTCACTATTGTAGACTTTACTATTTCAATGGCAACAACACATGTACATTTGAGAACATTCCTACAGGGTGGAGTACATTGTTATTATGATATGAAGCCTTGGTCGTCTTCCTACAGTAACGAAACTGTTATTGTTACGCTGTGTTGTCTGGAGTGGTCGTGGGACTAGCAGCTTGATGCTCTGCTTGTTCTGCTGGTTCCTGTCTTACGTGTGAGGGTTTTATTGTGTTTGAGACGACCAGAGTTCTCAGCATCTACTGGACTCAAATGTGTTCTTCTCTCTGATCATGATGCGAGTCTCAGGCTGGACTGAGCCGGAGCCACACAGAGACAGAGAGAGGAGGTTAGAGACGCTGCTTTGTGGAGATCTGGAACTTGTAGCGTACCGATAGCAGAACCATTGACTCCGGACCTTATCCATACTCCGGGTATTGACTACCGTCTTATCGGTTGTTGTTTAGAACCGGGTCTCGGGGGGCCTCCCTGGTGAAGACGGTGCCAGGTGTTGTCGAGGCAGAATATCAGACATCAGACATCCTTGTTCTTTGAATTATTTTAATGTTTGTTTTGTTGTCCACAATTTGGTTCATGTCACTGTTTGGGCTGTTGTTTCTTGCTGTGTGAGTAAAGCAGTGACAGTCTTCTTTCATCTAAAATGAATTCAAGAGCTTTGAAGAACCACTGACACCGACGTATTTAGTTATGGAGAGCACTGTGATCAGCTGTCTGCAAAGGCTTTCCACAAATAATAACCCAAAATAACTTCATGGATTTGATGAGGAGGGCAGGTACAACAGGATGTAATATTAGGGAAGTAATGGAGACAGTGTGATGTCCCCTGTACTCGGACTTCTGAAGGAACAGGTCTAGAGTGTGTCTGCGTCTGATTATGGGCGTGTGATTGCAGGGGTCTACATTAATGCGTGCGGTCTATCAATACTTGTCGACCAAGTCCATCCAGAGGGGTCGAGCCCGGGGAGTTTTAGCAGCTCAATACTGTAACGGCTGCCACGCGTCTCCGGAGAGATTACCTATCGACTGGCTCCATCAGAGGGGAGAAACGTCCTCCCTGAGCCACGGCCGGCATTGATCCTCCACAGCCAATAGGCTGCTCTAAAGAACAAGCATGGTCACTGCCACACACAACCACATTACATGGAAGGAGTGGGAGGTAATCTGGTTACACAGTAAGAAATGTGTATTATAAGTCATTTCAATTTCTTAGATTTGTTTATCCTGGTCTTCAGCATGACAGACTATCACAGGGAGGAAATCACTTCAAGGAAATAATGATGCAAGGTGTGCCTGAATACAAAACTACACCGGGGTCTAGCAGGGAACACTAAACTGCTCGGACCCAGCGGGGGGGCTCGACAATCAATGAGGCAGATGAGAAGAGCAGAGGATGGGCCTTCGAGAGGAGCCATGCTGGCTGCCATCACACACCTCACAGCGACTCAACGGTGAGGGTATAAACCATCAAAGAGATTCATTCTTCATTAATATGAGTTAGAGGTATGGGTAGAGGTAGAACACAACACAAGTCACTGCATCATCAACCGTTGCTGTGTTGATGTGAACACAGACAGCACTGGTAAAGACCGTGAGTTGTTTCTCTCATAAACATTCAACGGGCAGATAAAGGTGAGCTCTGCTTTAGTTGATTAGACACTTCTGTCCACTTCCTTATTGACATTTAGGACCCAATGCCAAAATCAGACTAAATCATTCCAACAGTCTCCGTCCAAAACGAATTTAGACGCAACACTTTTTGGTCGTATCCCGTGTAGTGTGCAACAGAAGACTTCAACCAAGTTTCATTAACTGACCAACAAGTCAACGCAAAACAAGGAAAACCACGGAATTATTTCATCTTCAGGCCAGCAGCATCACACCAAGAAGACTCTGCCACCCTGTACACATGAACACTCCTGGTGTCACACAGACCAACAAGTCAATGGTGACTCGTGTCCTTCTATCACGCCAGGATGTGTCAGCGGTCAACTGTACGCTCCAACATCGGACCTTTCTCTCATCGGGATCCGATCAGCCAGACCACGTGTCGAGGCGGCCTGGCTCGCATTGACTTTGGATCTCAGTGAGTTGTGGACAGCATGAAGGCACAAAACAATCTATCCCCCCCCCCCGGCAGAGCAAAGACAACTATCGGATCCTCGTTCAAAGCAAGCAAAGCACAGAAATGTCAGCGGTGGAACTAGACTTTCTGACCTGATAGGGATGCACACAGAGGTAAGAACAGCACCAAGTGTCATCTGTTACGACACTTCCACTATCTGTTGCACTGCACCTCAGCAGCTCTGATGAGAGCAGTCTGTTGGCCCTTGTGGGTGTAAAGCACGCATGAAGTCAGCGCTACAGTGTGACTTCCTATTGTAAAAGATTGCACAGTACTCCATCGCTGCTCAGAGCCCGTTAACGGAGAATAAAGATGAAAAATACATACTGATACTGACGGGGGGTGGGGGGGGGGACTCCCAGAGCGCCGTAATAGATTAACAATTAAAAAGATCAAGGCGACAGTAAGCGGCGCTGCCCTCGGTGCTCTGGGCTGTTGTCAGAGCTCAGAGAAGTGTTCTGTGCGTCTGCTCTTCTGTATCGAATGCCCTGATGTGAGGAAGGACACAGGACAGCAGAGATGTGGTCACATGCACACTGAGCCAGCCCTCCAAGGATGCTTGAAAAACGCTCACATGCGCGACAGATGAACGCGCTCTGCTCCCGCTGTAGACAGGAAGGTGAGGCGCGCTGGTGTTGCTGTTAATTATCTCCTGTTGTTATTCAGTGTCACACTCTGAACCCTTCTGCTTCGCAGTCTTGTGTTTGGAGGCGGTCTTCTGTCCGCTGGACACCCACCGAATGGTGCTAATTACACCGTTTAGCCGGAGGTCAGAGGCCTGCGCTAGCCCAACCTCACCATGGCAACCTGTCAACATCTTTGCTGGATCGCTGGCACCGGGTCGGAGAGGAGCAGATGAGGAGGCTGGTCATAATCTCCATGCACGCGTATGACAATATGCAGAAAGATACATATTAGAACCCTTTTCTTCTCCCTCACACTGAGCTCACTCTGTCAGGAACTGCAGCACTCTTGTAGCTCAAATCAAACACTTTCTATGACACCTGTGTCTATAATGCATAATAGATATACTTACGATGTGTTATAACCTGCTTATAGCACTGCATAGTTATGGCTAGAACAATCTTCACACATGAATCCTTTTATAATGACTAAGTATTATAATACTGGTCATTCAGTGACATTTCATTTTTTCATGTTGTATTATCATCTTTTATAATATAATAAATGATCATAATGTTTTTATAACGCATTACAATGTGATTATAAGCTAGGTGGTCATGGTTTGCTTTAAATAAATCTCTTTTACCAAAGGTTGTAAAATAATGTTTTACTTCAAGCAAACAACGACCACTTAAGACTTATGATCACGCTGTAATGCATTATGAACAATATTAGAATGTATTACATTTATGGGAATTATGATACACTCTGAAGCAGTCAGTGAGTGACCAGCAACTATGAAGCATTATGATACTTGAACTTATAAGTCCTTACAAGATGTGTTTTTAAAGCATTATGAATATTTAGAAGTGCTTATGACTATAACTATAGCAGAGAACAGCATGACAGACACACTGATGGATCCACACTGTGTTCTTCCATGTAGAGTAGCAGAAACATCTCACTCTTTTCAAAATCATATTCAAATTGACATGACTTCCATTTGATAGTTGCTGCTGACAGGACATTTTCTGCCCGTCTTTTACTCATCGATCCGCGCTGATAGAAACACCAGTCTGAGCCGAAGCTAACTCACAATATCGAACCGGAGGGTACGGCGGAGAGCTCGTGGAGGTTATCTGTGGCTCAAGCCTCCCTTTCCACCAGACATCAGAGCCCTTAATGAATGGGTGGATGAATACACGATGCAGGTTATGACTCTGGCTAATTAGGGAATTGTTAAACAGAGACGGTGCCGGGGAATTCAGCAAGGGGGCCGCGGACGGACAATCGATTGGTCAATGAAGAGAGGGAGCATGGATGCAATTTGCCAGTTAATGTGTTCCCAATATCAGCCGAGGGCGGCGGGGTGGAGAGACCAGACTGCGTCACATATATTGACTAACACAGACTGCAAAGGACAGAGCGGTCCGGATCCGGACCCAGACGCTGTCCTATCCGGACCCGGACGTATGACTGATGGATAATTGAGAATTGTACATTTTGGAGGAGTGCTTCCATTTGAACCTGCACAGCTTTTCCAGCCTTTACGGCACTCGGTCAGCAGTCCAGGAAACATCATGTTTGTTTACATGCGTTGTAAATCATCTCACGTGACGCTACTCAGCCATCTGAATATCTTTATTCTGAAACGCATCGTGAGCCGAGTGAGATTTACACACAGACGGGAGAGATGGGGAGATAGAGAGCAGTGGGAGAAGTAAGTCACAGAAGCAGTTTAACATGGCGCGCTCTAAAAAGAGAGCAGTGGACCACGAAAACAGCTTTAACAGAGAATGGACCGACTCCTATCTGTTCATTCTTCCTGCTGGTGCTACTAAACCACCACTCCGTCTCATGTGTTCAGACATCGTGGGCATTATTGAAAGCACCGATGTGAAACGCAACAACCAGACCAAACACACCCACTCCAGTCTGAACTCAGTCTGAACTGAGAGCAAGATGTTGAGATGTGTAAAGGTTGTCTATTATAAAGTTGACTGAGACAGTTATGTTATCGGTAGTGCCCATGTGCAACTCTCAACAGAGATGAGAACGTGAGACGGATCGATGATGGAAGAAGCCAACGTGCACATAGAGTGTAACTTTAGCCAAAGCTAGCAAAATGGCAGCAATTTTGAAAATATTTTACATTGGAAGATCCGTCACTAGATGATAAAAGAGTTCTTTGGCATTCATTATCTGTATGAATTTGTTCATGTTTTACAAAGGCTTTAACCTGAATCCATTATATCACATCCATGCAGGGTTAGTAGTCTACGGCGGTTTCAAAAAATAAAATAATTAATAATAATGATATATTTATTTTAGTGCTGGGCAACGATTAAAATATTTAATCGCGATTAAATAGATTAATCGCGATTAATCGCATGGATTTTAATCCTCGTTGCTGTAGTTCATCTCCTTGGTGCAGAGGCTGCAGTCATCATACCCTGAATATCAATGTGTTTAAAACACTGTGACAGCAGGAAGCTGTACTCACGTCTGTTTAGACCTCCACCTTTATCCAGGCCCAGCTCCACCTTTATCCAGGCCCAGCTCCACCTTTATCCAGGCCCAGCTCCACCTTTATCCAGGCCCAGCTCCACCTTTATCCAGGCCCAGCTCCACCAGATGCGCCGGTGTTCCGGTTTAACGTTAATGAGTGACCGCATGAACTGAACCGGAACACGGGGGGGGCTGCATGTTTCATCACGTTACGTTTTTTCATTCTAAATCGCGATAATGACGAACGTTAACAGTCGACAAAGCTCCGCATGCAGTGGTCGTTAACTTAACCCAGCAAGTCTGAACGGTAACGGAACATAACATTAGTTTGTTGCACTTATTGTATTCATATCAGTTTGTTGCACTTATTGTATTCATATCAGTTTGTTGCACTTATTGTATTCGTATTAGTTTGTTGCACTTATTGTATTCGTATTAGTTTGTTGCACTTATTGTATTCGTATTAGTTTGTTGCACTTATTGTATTCATATCAGTTTGTTGCACTTATTGTATTCATATCAGTTTGTTGCACTTATTGTATTCGTATTAGTTTGTTGCACTTATTGTATTCGTATTAGTTTGTTGCACTTATTGTATTCGTATTAGTTTGTTGCACTTATTGTATTCGTATTAGTTTGTTGCACTTATTGTATTCATATCAGTTTGTTGCACTTATTGTATTCATATCAGTTTGTTGCACTTATTGTATTCATATTAGTTTGTTGCACTTATTGTATTCATATTAGTTTGTTGCACTTATTGTATTCGTATCAGTTTGTTGCACTTATTGTATTCATATTAGTTTGTTGCACTTATTGTATTCATATTAGTTTGTTGCACTTATTGTATTCGTATCAGTTTGTTGCACTTATTGTATTCGTATTAGTTTGTTGCACTTATTGTATTGGTACTAGTTTGTTGCACTTATTGTATTGGTACTAGTTTGTTGCACTTATTGTATTCATACTAGTTTGTTGCACTTATTGTATTCGTATCAGTTTGTTGCACTTATTGTATTCGTATTAGTTTGTTGCACTTATTGTATTGGTACTAGTTTGTTGCACTTATTGTATTGGTACTAGTTTGTTGCACTTATTGTATTGGTACTAGTTTGTTGCACTTATTGTATTCATACTAGTTTGTTGCACTTATTGTATTCGTATCAGTTTGTTGCACTTATTGTATTCATATTAGTTTGTTGCACTTATTGTATTCGTACTAGTTTGTTGCACTTGTTGTATTCATATTAGTTTGTTGCACTTATTGTATTCGTATCAGTTTGTTGCACTTATTGTATTCATACTAGTTTGTTGCACTTATTGTATTCATACTAGTTTGTTGCACTTATTGTATTCATACTAGTTTGTTGCACTTATTGTATTCATACTAGTTTGTTGCACTTATTGTATTCATACTAGTTTGTTGCACTTATTGTATTCATACTAGTTTGTTGCACTTATTGTATTCATACTAGTTTGTTGCACTTATTGTATTCGTATTAGTTTGTTGCACTTATTGTATTCGTATCAGTTTGTTGCACTTATTGTATTCATACTAGTTTGTTGCACTTATTGTATTCATATTAGTTTGTTGCACTTATTGTATTCATACTAGTTTGTTGCACTTATTGTATTCATACTAGTTTGTTGCACTTATTATATTCGTATCAGTTTGTTGCACTTATTGTATTCATACTAGTTTGTTGCACTTATTGTATTGGTACTAGTTTGTTGCACTTATTGTATTCGTATCAGTTTGTTGCACGTATTGTATTCGTACTAGTTTGTTGCACTTATTGTATTCATATTAGTTTGTTGCACTTATTGTATTCATATTAGTTTGTTGCACTTATTGTATTCATATTAGTTTGTTGCACTTATTGTATTCGTATCAATTTGTTGCACTTATTGTATTCGTACTAGTTTGTTGCACTTATTGTATTCGTATCAGTTTGTTGCACTTATTGTATTCGTACTAGTTTGTTGCACTTATTGTATTCATATCAGTTTGTTGCACTTATTGTATTCATATCAGTTTGTTGCACTTATTGTATTCGTATCAGTTTGTTGCACTTATTGTATTCGTATCAGTTTGTTGCACTTATTGTATTCGTATCAGTTTGTTGCACTTATTGTATTCGTATCAGTTTGTTGCACTTATTGTATTCATATCAGTTTGTTGCACTTATTGTATTCATATCAGTTTGTTGCACTTATTGTATTCGTATCAGTTTGTTGCACTTATTGTATTCGTATTAGTTTGTTGCACTTATTGTATTCATATCGGTTTGTTGCACTTATTGTATTCATATCGGTTTGTTGCACTTATTGTATTCATATCAGTTTGTTGCACTTGTTGTATTCATATCAGTTTGTTGCACTTATTGTATTCATACTAGTTTGTTGCACTTATTGTATTCGTACTAGTTTGTTGCACTTATTGTATTCATACTAGTTTGTTGCACTTATTGTATTCATACTAGTTTGTTGCACTTATTGTATTCATACTAGTTTGTTTCTGTACTTCTGCTCTGGTTCATGCTCTTAGATGCTTGTTTAAAGGAGATGCACTTCTGACTTCTGGTAACGAGTAGTTCTCTTGAATACACTTATTGTAAGTCGCTTTGGATAAAAGCGTCTGCTAAATGACTGATGTAAAAATGTAATGCAACATCTTTAGTTTTAAGATGGACTTGAAAAGCCTCCCTCTAGACTCTTACTGTACGTAAATCACACGTGCTTTCAATCACCCAACTCCCGCTCTTGTCTTGGTTGGTTTTGTACATTTATAAATGAGCTGCCTGTGTTCAACACGTTGTAAATTATGATGACAGCTTCAGTCGAAAAACCTCAATAGAAGCTTTGAATGTAAAAAATAAATGAAAGGAAGTTGACATTAGCATCAACTTAAAAGTCACAGAGCGTCCTCATCTTCTGTACCGGACAGAAGGCGTCGTATACCAGCTAACAGCTTACCCGAGTGTTGTGTATGTGAGCAGTTTCTCTGCTCATGAATTGGAAGGCTTACCAACTCCTCTGTGGGCATCGAGGCTGGTGTATTCGATGGTTCCATTGTGACCCTTCTTGGGATTCTCCTTGTATTCTTTGTGGACTCCATCAGGACAGTATCTGTAGGACAGCCCATAGTCTGCTAGATAGACCTACAGGACACACACACACACACGCACATTACAAAGTGATGCAACAAATAAGGGGAATTCAGAATTTGCACACAGAAGCATAGCCCGTGATTGCGTTTTATACATAAAGTGTGTATTCTGTAGAATGGAGCAGACCTCACAACACCTGGTCATTTTAGTCTCAGGACTACTTTTCAAGGAACTAAGTTTCTTCAGCCCATTGTTGCCTTTCCATAGAGGCCTAAAGACCTGGAGACTGACGAGGGCTGCTGTGGGTCAAAAGGTGAACAAACTCTGCAGCCTGCAGTTCAGTGTTTCATCTAAAAATCTCAAATGAAAATAAACCCTTGTTTTGTGTCACTGCAACGTAATTTACTGCTGCGTAGCATTTACTGCTGCACGTTGGATGTAATGAATGAAATGCAGCAGAGAATGACCTGTTGAGTGTTTGATGCTTATGTATTTGTGCTTTAGAAAAGATCTTTTTTCCTCTCATTTACAGCTCCGTGCTGTCTCCCCTCTGTTCTACCGCTCGCACCATCTCTCTCTCTTGTTCGTCTCAGTCCTTTTTAAAATGAGTCAGGAAGTTGAACATAAAGCCTAACTTCACTTTTACTTGTTATTAATCAAAGAGGAATATTCTCCCCTCGTCCTAAAACGGTCGTAAATTGAAACTGCAGTACTTTCTTTTTTTAAGAAGTAATCGATACAGTTGAAGCAGCGGCACTGTGTGGGTTTGACCAATCAGCGACGGTCATCCCTGCAAACCTCATCCAGAAAGTTCCTGTACATTCAGAAAGTACTACCCCCCTGACCAGAGCCTTTTTGGGGCGATGAAATGTCCCCGGAACTGAATTTAGACACTGCGGATGAAGCGCGTTGAGTTCCTCGTTCCTGCGGTTGAAAAAGATGCTTCTTATGCACACAAAAGATAATAAGCGCAGCTCTCCTGTGGACTGACCTGTTCAGGGTCTCTGCAACCAAGCATGAGGTTGGCAGCTTTAATGTCAGCATGGACATACTCATTCTCATGAATGTACTCCAGTACATCCACCTGGCACAGGCAGAAAACAGAGAATACACACACAAGAGGAATGACAATTGTGATGAGGAGATTGTAATGATTTAGAAGTCAACGTCAGAGGTTTGTTCTGTTCAGCTCATGGTTAAAGAGGGGTCATTATCAGACCAGATCCAGCTTCTTCATACAACAATCAATGAACATAGAACATGAAGATGATCTCACCAGTCCTTGACCGAGTTGGAGAACGGTGGCCTTCTTCAGTCGACCGCCGCTGCGCTCACAGATTTTCTGAAGGTCACTGCCCAGTCGGTCCATGGTCATGAAGCGATACCTGAGAGGACAAGTAAGACATCTTTTTCTTTTCCTAGTTCTGAATTCCATCTCAGCTCCTAATTCCTGATATATAGACGTCTCTTTGGTTTGAGAATATTGTTAAAAGAAGAACATGGTTTGAATCAGACATTTAGCACCCTTTATTTACCAAGCCTTACCAATGTACCAAGCCATACCAATGTAACAAGCCTTACCAATGTACCAAGTCTTACCAATGTACCAAGCCTTACCAATGTACCAAGCCATACCAATGTACCAAGCCTTACCAATGTACCAAGCCTTACCAATGTACCAAGCCTTACCAATGTACCAAGCCATACCAATGTAACAAGCCTTACCAATGTAACAAGCCTTACCAATGTACCAAGTCTTACCAATGTACCAAGTCTTACCAATGTACCAAGTCTTACCGAGGTACCAAATCTTACCGAGGTACCAAGTCTTACCGAGGTACCAAGTCTTACCGAGGTACCAAGGCTTACCGAGGTACCAAGGCTTACCAATGTAAAGAAATAAAAAAGGGTAAAAGGATGATTCTGAATGCAAAATTCAAAAAAAGCTATCCAACATTTGTGCCAATTCTTGCCAACCATTTTTTTAACATACAGGGAGAGCAAACAGCAAAATGTGACCCCAGTCTGTGTGTGAGAGGGGATTCAGCTGTGTAAGCAAAATAAAGACAGACTGGAGGTCATCTCGGAAAGCAGAAATGATGGACGAGCTGACGCTGGTGTCACTTGAGGAACCCACAGTCCAAGATCAGCTCAAAGGTCCAGAAAACAAAAATTTGAAAGGAAAACTGATGTACAAGTGACCAGTGACTTTCTGATTTCAAGTGTCCCATGCGGGACACCGGAAGGGGCGTGACTCTCTATTCAAATGTGCTGAGCAGATTACAATGCGTGCATTTACCCCTGATCCAAATGCTCCAGTCACAACAACATCCTCCACTTGAATACTGATGGCATCTTAAGATGCAATATATTAGAAACAAACCCATAATATAAAATGCAGAGGTTATTTTTACACTAAAAGGGGGCAGATATGCATTATGGTCGACGTCTAATACCTGAGTTCATTATCTTCAGCGAGTCCTGATCCCCAGTACGTTGGGATTCCCAGGAAGTCCAGTTTCCTGCTTCGCTTCCATTTTTGCACTGGAACAAGATTAGAAGAAAGATAATTACGTCAGTGTGCTTCACATTCAATTTCAAGACTCCTGTGGAGTCTGCGAAGACTGAATAACAGGAGTCAAACCAACAACTATATTAAACACAAAACCAAAATGGTCGTATTGAGAAAGAAGGGAACCCCTGGTGCCTGGGACTGCTTAGTTGTTCTGATAATCAGTCTGAAGGGGATGATGGCAACTAGATGAACTTTTGTTGTTACTTATCACAACTAGTCTAATCATTCCCTATGTTCGACCCCCAGTCTAACACACTCCTTTTCCAAGAAAAGTCGGAATAAATGCCCCTAAACTTTGTGAAAAAGTATGCAAAAGTTTTGTCCAGAATACCAATTTGTCCTTGTAAGTGTAATAATGCATGCATGCAAATATCAATCTTACAGTATTGAGGTACACACAACTGCAAACACACACCCAGAAGCCCGCAGACAAAGCACTGAGCCTGGCTCATGGCAGCCGGCCTGACTGGCTCTCAACCAGGCTGGCAGGTGGTCAGGGGCTCAGCGGAGGCCCGGGCATCATTACGTGCGAGTGGCTCCCTCTCTCCAAACGAAGGCATTGGAGTTCTCAGACAAGCAGCAGAGAGGGTGGAGGGGGGGGGGGGGGGGTAACTGCCACTGAGGTGCATGTTTGCTTTGGCTTATTATTAATTACTGTGCTGCGGGCGGCAGAGCCTCTGTGTCTGCGGCCACTTCATCAGTCAAACGTGCTCGTGCTCCAGCGAGCTGCCGGGACGCTGGACGGGTGGCGCTACTCACTGTTCTCTGGTTTGGCTGCCCTCTGGTAGAACTTGAGCTCCGAGAACAAGGGGCCGTTCCCCTGGGACTCCTGCACATGAAGGCACACGTTATGAACAGTTTCATTATCACCGGTTAAAGAAGCACCAGTCAAGGAGAAGATGTCCAAAACATGTCTTGGCACACATCACAAATTGGGGTTGTGAGAGACATTGGTAATAAGCAGTAAATAAAAAGTGGTTGTGGATTGTACAGTATTTCACCTGAGAGGGGAGGACAGGAGAGAAAAGAAGAAAGAGAGGAGAAGGGTGGTGAAGGGAGAAGAGGAGAGAAGGAGGAGAGGAAAGAAGGAGGAGAGGAGAGGAAAGGAGAAGGGAGGAGAGGAGACACCATTGGAAGATCTATCTTGATACAAAGATGGAGGATGGTACACATGCACAGATTGTTTAGTCAGTCTGTCAGATCCTCTCACAGAGACCAGTGGGTTCCATATAAGATGCGTAATAGTTATAATATTACCGTGTTAACAATGTTTGATAATACAGCAGTGTGGTCACGGAAGTCAATTTATTATGTTCGATAAATTTGAATTTCCCAAAATCTTGAGAGGTATGTAGGTTGGACATTGCTGAGCACATATATATATACATACATAAGTCGGAGCCTGACCGTGAAGTGCTCTGTAAGTGATGGTGAGAATTTTGAAGTGTATCCTAGATGCTACAGGGAGTCAGTGGAGATCGGAGTACGGTGGTGATGTGAGACCGTCGATTTGTCCTGGTGAGTAATCTGGCGGCAGCGTTTTGGATGACCTGCAGACGGTTAAGAGCAGATACACTGAGTGATGTGAAAAGTGAGTTGCAGTAGTCAATGCGTGAAGAGATAAATGTTTGTGTGATCATCTCTAGTTCAGGTGTTGATACTACAGATCTCAGTTCACTGATATTTCTTAGATGGAAGAAACATGACCTGGACAGCTGCTGAACATGAGGGTCAAACGACATGGATCGATCAAAGAAAATCCCAAGATTGCGCAGGTTGCAATGGGCAGCAGAGGAGAGTGGACTAATACTCTGCCTGATCATGGGGACAAACTCCTCTGGAGCAATAACTAGGACCTCCGTTTTAGAGTCGTTGAGTTGTAAGCAGTTTTCTGCCGTCCAGTCTCTGATGGCATTGACACAGTCCAGGAGCCTAGTTAATGTGAAGGCCTCGCTGGGTTTAAATGACAGATGGAGTTGGATATCATCTGCATATAAATGATAGGACACATTATAACTTTTTATGATCGGTCCCAAAGGTAACAGATAAAGGGAAAATAACAGAGGCCCCAGAACCGAGCCCTGCGGTACAACACAAGACAGTGGAGAGGTAACAGACACAAAATCACCCACAGAGACATTGAGGTAAGATGTAAACCAGTCTAACGCTATGCCAGATATGCCAACCCAATCACGTAGCCTCTTAATCAGGATGTCATGGTCTACAGTGTCAAATGCAGAACTGAGGTCCAGAAGAACTAACGCAGAGCAGTCACCTGCATCAGCACACATGAGAATGTCATTTGAAACCCTCAGGAGAGCGGTTTCAGTAGAGTGTTGGTTATGAAACCCAGACTGGAACTTGTCGTATATGTTGTGCCTCTCCAGTGCAGCAGTGAGTTGGTTGGCCACCACTTTCTCTAAGATTTAGGACAGCAAAGGCAGTTTTGATATGGGCCTGTAGTTCATGAGCAAAGCTGGATCTAAGTTTGGTTTCTTTAATATAGGCTGGATAGTGGCATGTTTGAAATAGGAAGGGACAATTCCTGTAGACAAGGAGGAATTGATAATGGATGTTACTGCAGGGCCAATAATTAGCAGAACTTTCTTCAACAGAGAGGATGGTATTATATCCAGAGGGCAAGATGATGGCTTTGTTTTGTTAATTAAGTCCATCAGGTCTTGAAGGCTGATAGGCTGGAAAGAGTCCAGAACAGCAGGAGATTGAGAGGAGCTACATGTAGATGAACAGATCCCAGGCTGAATGCCAGACCTAATACCTGTTACCTTATCAATAAAATAGGTAAGGAATTTGTTGCAATCGTCAACAGAACAGCATGGCAATGTAGAGACGGTGAAACAATTATCTTAATTGTGTCAAACAGAATCTTGGGATTTCTCTTTGAGGAAGAGATTAAGTTGGCAAAATAAGCAGTTCTAGCTTCCTTTACTCCATTGCACATCGTACATTCCATGTTGCTGCGTCGTCCAAACTTCACTTTGATCATCTGTTGCAATTGTCTCACAGTGACGTTTAACTAGATCACATGATGTTTGATGAAGTTGAAACAAAAGCAGAACAGAGGAAACGTCACTGTGCCATGAACACTTGCATGCATACATACAGCAGTAAGAGCATCTTGCAGTATATAAAAGAGCATCAAGATGGGCTGTGTGTGTGCAGCCCACATGTACTCACCACTTTTATGACAAAGTCAGTGTCTGCAGCAACAGGTCGGTCCACATCACGGGAGGCTTTGGGACAACAGGAGACAGAGAAGAGAGTTGAGTTTAACTCCTGGACTTCAGGACTTCAGGCTCTGTGGATTGGCTTTAACTGTAATCAAAACCAGGAAGAAATGAACAAACCACTGTATGGAGCACTGATGGATACATTAAAGGCCTGAGATCAGAGGGGTAAGCAGCTGTTATGAAACAAACGACAAGTTTGAGAGTTGAAAGTCTTGTTGCAATCTGATCTGTGAGCAGCTTTCACAACCAAGAGGAGAACCATCAATCAGAGAGGTGTCTCCCACAAACTGTGTGTGTGTGTGTGACAGAAAGAGAGTGAGTTGTTCTGTGGCTGTGTATAGAGTGTGTGTGTGTGTGTGTGTGTGTGTGTGTGTGTGTGTGTGTGTGTGTGTGTGTGTGTGTGTGTGTGTGTGTGTGTGTGTGTGTGAGACAGAAAGAGAGTGAGTTGTTCTGTGGCTGTGTATAGAGTGTGTGCCATCATGTGGGTTCATTACCCAGATAGATCAGCCCACAGCCGCCGTGACCAATCATCCTGCCCAGCCTCCACTTCTTCTTCTCACTGTCCGTCAGTATGAAGCCCTCTGGTAGCGCTTTGGGTAACGCCCTCTTTTTTGGCGGTGCCATGACGACTTTTAGGAAAATATGTTGATATACTACAGGAGGGAATACAAATCAGATTAACATTATTATTCTGAGGTGGCTGTGATTCCAAACCACTCAGACAAAGTTCTTCCACTCCACTCAGTGTCATGTGAAACACAGAGGTACAGTTACACATACACACATGTACACACATAGCATTCATCCATATCATGTAACTGCCACGCCTAATTACTTCAGTGCAAACACTTGTTTGGACAGTTTGTGATTATTCAGTTACAAGAGGCGCTGAAGGTGCACGATCAGAGATCAGAGATTGGGAGCATTTCGATTGCCTCTCGTCAGCTCTCAACATGTCTGCCTCAGGCGGGCACCTCGTAGCTAACGGTGCTAACAGCGTTAACCTGATGGTGCTAACAGCGTTAACCTGATGGTGCTAACGGTGCTAACAGGGTTAACCTGATGGTGATAACGGTGCCAACAACGTTAACCTGATGGTGCTAACAGTGTTAACCTGATGGTGCTAACAGGGTTAACCTGATGGTGATAACGGTGCTAACAGCGTTAACCTGATGGTGATAACGGTGCTAACAGGGTTAACCTGATGGTGCTAACGGTGCTAACAGTGTTAACCTGATGGTGCCAACGGTGCTAACAGCGTTAACCTGATGGTGCTAACGGTGCTAACAGCGTTAACCTGATGGTGATAACGGTGCTAACAGTGTTAACCTGATGGTGCTAACGGTGCCAACAGCGTTAACCTGATGGTTCTAACGGGGCTAACAGCGTTAACCTGATGGTGCTCACGGTGCTAACAGCGTTAACCTGATGGTGCTAACGGTGCTAACCTGATGGTTCTAACGATGCTAACAGCGTTAACCTGATGGTGCTAACAGCGTTAACCTGATGGTACTAACGGTGCTAACAGGGTTAACCTGATGGTGACAACGGTGCCAACAGCGTTAACCTGATGGTGATAACGGTGATAACGGTGCTAACAGTGTTAACCTGATGGTGCTAACGGTTCTAACGGCGTTAACCTGATGGTGCTAACGGGGCTAACGGCATTAACCTGATGGTGCTCACGGTGCTAACGGCGTTAACCTGATGGTGCTCACGGTGATAACGGCGTTAACCTGATGGTGCCAACGGTGATAACAGTGTTAACCTGATGGTGCTAACAGCGTTAACCTGATGGTGCTAACGGTGCTAACAGCGTTAACCTGATGGTGCTAACAGTGCTAACAGTGTTAAGCTAATGGCGCTAACAGTGTTAACCTGAGGGGGAACCGGAGGGTGGGGTTTTTTGGGCCGAGCCGCCCCGGCGCTGTCGGTCGGGTCGGCACTGTCAGCTGTAACCGTATGAGAACAGTGTATATTACATCAAAGCAGCGTCGGAAATACACGAGGGCAAAGGGCAAAACTGCCCCTAAGAAATGTAATTTTGCCCCCGATATCACTAGGAGAGGGGCAAAAAATGCCCCCGGAAAAAATGGCGCGCTTCTTAATCAGACCTGTGACTGCGAGACTGCGGTCAACTCAGCAGACACTCACATGTTAGTGCACCTATATGCTGCAATTCACGGTAAACACATTTAAACGGCGCAGATCGGGAGTGAGCGAAGGACTTTGAAAGTTAACGGAAAGATTAACGTGAGACAACATCCGGTTTCTTCAGACGAACATCCGGTTTTCAGAATAAGATGCCAACAAAGTATGAATTATATTCACATTAAGTATAAAACATGCTACCTGCATCTCGTGAGTTAAAGGTAAAATACACCTAAATTGTGTGTAAAGTGTCTTTATTCTTTGATTTGAGGGTTGCTGGAAATGAATAATACCTGACTGACAGTCAATTAACATATTTTACTGAGCAAAAACTCTGAACTGAATTTGTACCTTCAAATGGCACATTTTTTTAATTTTTTAAGGTGCTATAAAAATGTTTTTCTCAAAAATTCCACACAATGACTAATGCTTAAGTTCAGTACAATTGCTCATATATTGTTAGCCTAAATAAGTATATGTATTATTTTGAACAAAAGTTAAATGTTATTTCACAAGTTTCAAAAAATGCCCCAATTTTTTGGGGCATTGTCAGTGGGGGGAAAAATTGCCCCCAAAAAATGTGTGAATTTCCTACCCTGCATCAAAGTACTCTGATTACTATTAGAACATCTCTGGAACGCTGCAGTGTAGAAACACACTTTAAATGCTCATCAGCCCTGCATTACAGAGGAGATACTTCACCTCTATTGGGTTCAATGAATTAGCACAGTATTCTTGATAAAGCTCTAAACGTAGTATAAAAGTGATTGGGGACAAGGGGACAAGAGTGGGGACAAGGACTTGTATTAAGAGTCGAAATACAGGTTTAGCAAAGCGGTGAGAGGTGCTAAACGTCTGGACTCTGAGGCCATATCCACATTAGTATGTGTCTCGTTGTCAAATAGAACCGATCTCCGTCCACACGGGAGTTTTCAGCATTATTCTCAAGTTGATCTGCATCCACACGGCAGCCTTCGAAGGCGGACAGCACGTGACCATTAACGTACACTGGGCATGCGCGTGATGGTGTAAACAGGAAGTGGATTGCTTGCTTAGTAAAAAAAAAAAATATGACAGAGTAATGAAGTAGTCTTTAACAATGAACGGTTGTATTTGATACTTAAGATCTTCCTCTATAAACTCAAACAGACACAGTTCGTGGAAAGTTTTATTTTTCAGACGTAGTTACAGCTCTGTCTGTCTGTCTCTCTCTCTCTCACACACACACACATCAACTTTACTTTAAAATCAACACTTACACAGAAACGTTTACTCGATTATGGTCCATAACACACGTCGATCACTCGCTTCCATGTGTGTGTGAAAAAACAGGGGCATCATCTTCGCCCTCTATCAATTCTTTTGGGCATTTGCTCCATCTTTTAGGGCACAACATCATGCAACAGGTCCGACTCGCTAGCTTCTAAGCAAATTTTAACATTACCGCCAATGGGGAAATGCTAACCGCGATTAGCATTAGCGAATATAATATATCTTCGTACATATTTTCATGCTCCATAAAGAAATACTTGCAGACTAAGGTCTCTCAAGTCTACCAAACGGAAGAAGTAAAACGAATCAGCGTCGATCACTCGTCTCTCACTCGTCGCTCACTCGTTTCCTCCGTGTTGTCTGTTTGTAGCTGTAGCTCTGAATAGCATTTATTGCTAACTGTAGCTTCAGACAGCCGCTCCGTGGGGGCTGATCGCCGATGGTCAAGCAGCTCGCTCATCGCTCGCAGAACAGCTCGCCTCCTCCGCATGTAGGCATTAGCAGCATTGTAAAATGACAAATTTAACTCCACAATAGCTGCTACTACAGACAACACAGCAAGCAAGGCTTGCCATTCGTTATCCATGTTGAAATGAATCGCTGCTGGTCGCCCGGCTGTTTTGTTTTCTTCCGGGTACGGGTCACGTGTTAGTGAGTTTGACGAATCAGGGACGGAGACGTCATGGCTGGTAATAACCAATCCAGTAGCGAGCACGGGTGTGGGCTCATTTTTTCTAACAGATATCCGTATCCGACGTCTACACTGAACCAAAACCCCGGAGTTTTCAAATACCTCCAACCTCGGCGGAGTTTTCAGGTTCCTCCGTTAAGGCTGCTCCAAAACTCCGGCGTGGTGTGGCTGCTCAGTGTAAACGTAGGGAAACTGGACTAGTGTGGATATGGCCTTAGAAACTGCAACACCAGCTCTCAGCCAATGACTCTGCTTCTGTCTGGAGAGGTCTCAGACAGATCACCAATTATAAGCCTAAGACCCCCCACTCCATGAACGACCTCCGCCTGGCGGACGAGCTAAATGAGTACTACTGTCGCTTTCAAAGACAATGGGACGGTCCTGACTCCATCCCCCACAGCCCCATCAACCAACACCAGACCACCAGCACCCCCTCCCCCAGCTCAGCAGGGGCCCATGCCTTTGTTTCACCCACCCCAGCGCCCCCCCCCAGTGACGACTCTCTCTATTCTGGAGAGAGATGTAAATCGGCTTTTTTTTTTTAACAGAACCCCTGCAAAGCAGCCGGCCCGGTCTCCCCCTCCACCCTGAAGTATTGTGCTGATCAGCTGTCTCCGGTGTTTACAGACATCTTCAACACCTCCCTGGAGACTTGTCACGTTCCAGCCTGCTTCAAGGTCTCCACCATCATCCCTGTCCCTAAAAAACCAAAGATCACAGGACTCAATGACTACAGGCCCGTCGCCCTGACCTCTGTGGTCATGAAGTCTTTTGAGCACCTTGTCCTGTCCCATCTAAAAACCCTCACCGACCCACTCCTGGACCCCCTGCAGTTCGCTTACAAAGCCAACAGGTCTGTAGATGACGCAGTCAACTTGGCCCTTCACTTCATCCTCTAGCATTTGGACTCCCTGCTGCATGATAAGCTCTCCCAGCTGCAGGTGCCCGACTCCACCTGCAAGTGGATCACAGACTTCCTGTCTGACAGGAAGCAGCACGTGAAGCTGGGAAAACACGTCTCAGCCTCCAGGACCATCAGCACCAGTTCCCCCCAAGGCTGCGTTCTTTCCCCTCTGCTCTTCTCCCTGTACACCAACAGCTGCACCTCCAGTCTCCAGTCCATCAAGATCCTGAAGTTCGCAGATGACACCACCCTCATTGGACTCATCTCTGGTGGGGATGAGTCCGCCTACAGGTGGGAGACTGACCATCTGGTGACCTGGTGCGGTCTGAACAACCTAGAGCTCAACGCTCTAAAGACAGAGATGGTTGTGGATTTCAGGAAGAACATAGCCCCACCAGCCCCTATCACCCTGTGTGACTCCCCCGTCGACGTGGTGGAGTCCTTCCGCTTCCTGGGCTCCATCATATCCCAGGACCTCAAGTGGGAGCTGAACATCAGCTCCATCACCAAGAAGGCTCAGCAGAGGATGTACTTCCTGAGGCAGCTGAAGAAATTCAACCTGCCAAAGACAATGTTGGTGCACTTCTACACAGCCATCATCGAGTCCATCCTCTGCTCCTCCATCACGGTCTGGTACGCTGCAGCTACTGCCAAGGACAAGGGCAGACTGCAGCACATCATTCGCTCTGCTGAGAGGGTGATTGGCTGCAATCTGCCGTCCCTCCAGTACCTGTTCACTTCAAGGACCCTGAAGCGAGCAAGAAAGATTGTTGCCGACCCCTCCCACCCTGGACATGAACTGTTTGTGCCCCTTCCATCTGGCAGGAGGCTGCGGTCCATCAGAACTAAGACCTCATGCCAGACAAACAGTTTCTTCCCGTCGGCAGTCGGGCTCATTAACAGAGCCCGGGTCCCCCACTGACTCTGGCATCCCCAGGACATTTCCTTCTGGTCTCTCCCCTGCACAGCCCTGTCTCTCTATTTAAACACACTCGTCACTTTTAACATTTCATAGACTTCACTTGGTTTACAGTCCTGTTATCTGTTTTTGTGTGCACTTTAATCCATATCCCATATCTTATTGTACATTTCAAATATGTTTCTATTTCCTGCACTGTGCTGACTGTTGTTGATAGTTAAGTGTTATTTGAAAGTTAAATGTTATTTTGATAGTTAAATGTTATTCGATAGTTAAGTGTTATTTGATAGTTAAATGTTATTTTGATAGTTAAATGTTATTGTTGAATGTTATGCACCTTCCGCCACGACAAATTCCATGCAGGTGAAAACTTGCTTGGCAATAAACGGTTCTGATTCTGATTCTGAACCTGGCTTCTCTGTGCATACTTCTTTATATATTGACATTTAAACAAAGCCAATATAGTCTTCTCAGTGTTTGTGTACAGCGTTGTGTGTGATGGCCTGAACTGTGCCGACTGTGAGAGTAACTCACTATTACAGTGGTGTCTGTGTGAAGGGTTCTGCCTATGATCACTCTGTAGTACTAATACTAGCCTGAGAATAAATACATATTGTCATGTTCATATTGCAGATACAGGGCTCTATTAGTTTGAAGTATTAGTTCTGCACTTTTTCATCACGGCTGTATTTTGCAGTATAAAATACTTTGTAACGATCACTTTAAAAGGGATGGAAACAATGGTCGTGTATTGTTCTACCTCGAGACACGTATCTGAGTCCTGCTGGTGGCTGACGTCAGCAGACCGGTTAGCTAAAGCAACGTTAGCTAACTTAGCAAGAGTCTTTAACGTCTCGCGACGTGAACTGTGAAGTAGAATACGAACCGACCTCCGAAGGAACTCCAGCCGCACAGTCACGTGACGCCGTCAGTTGAGTCTTCTGTGTAGCAGTGTATCGATAGACGGTCCTAACTATTAACACTTCACAGCGAACGTTAGCCTTCTCCCTTAACTCTTTCAAACAGAAACAGAAACAAGCATCACTTCCGGAAGGTTGTCCCGCCCTCCACGCCGCACAGCCAATGACATACAAGAAGAAAGTATCTCAACAACTCACCAGCCAATAGGAAACATGCCATGCACTCGTGAAGAGTCCGCTGGCTGTAGTCTATGTTTGAGGAATTAAACATTAATGTAAAATCATGGGTTTTATTCAAAACCTGATGCCTTCATCATCTGTTTGATATTTTTAAAATTCAAGGCTGGGAATGTCTTCGAACACCTATATCATACTCATAGTAACATTATTCACATACAGAGGATTAAACTACTTTTTATCATCCAACATAAAAAAACCTTGATTAATAAGATGCATTTAAAGATAAAAGCAGCTCAGATAGAAGCGCTTCATGTAATGGAAAACCAATGAAAGCAGTCTCTCAACAAACAAACAGTGTTTTCAGTCGTGGGAGTTGGGACAGCCCTATCACAAGATGAATCAGAGGGATCATTTTATATATATCATTTATATATATATATATATATATATATATATATATATATATATATATTAATCGCGATTAATATATATACTATATATATCTATATATATATAAATATATATATAGATATATATATAGATATATATATACACTATATATATATATAGTATATATATATATATATCTATATATATATATATAGTATATATACTATATATATATATACTATGTATATATATATATAGTATATATATATTTATATGTATATATATATATATATATATATATATAAATATATATATATATATACACTATATATATATATAGTATATATATATAGTATATATATACTATATATACTATATATATATTATGTATATATATATACTATATATATACTTTATATATATATAGATATATATATATATCTATATATATATATTTATATATATATAGATATATATATATATAAATATATATATACTATATATATTAATCGCGATTAATCGCAAAAAATCTTCCGATTAATCGTGATTAAAAATTGAAATCGTTACCCAGCACTAATATATATATAATACACTAAATTTAATTTTACATTTGTCTGTGGAAATACTGTGATATAAAAGCCTGTAATTGAAACAATCACAGTGGCATAAATATACTTTGGTTGGACTGTACACGTCAAAGGTCCATATCCAACTTGCGATTCGGCATCACAGGTAAACATTGATTTAGTTAAGGAGCGAAAAACTGAAACATTTGGGAAACCAACGGTATAGGCCAGGGGTCGGCAACCCGCGGCTCAGGAGTTACAGCACTGCAGGTCTGCTCTATCTCTCTCTCACACATCATATTTAGTTTAAAATAAACACTCACACATGAAGTTTACTAGATTATGGTCCATACATGTGGTCAACACACGTCTCTCACTCGTTTCCTCAGTTTGGTGGTTGTCTGTTCTCACTCGTAGCTCTGCTTGTGGCTGAAGTCTCTGTCTACTGGAGAGCAATCCATGTTTTCTTCCTTTGTAGTTTATGTGTGGACTTCACAATAGTTCAGAAATAATAAGAATAAACAATAATAAGAAAAGGAAAGTCCTCCTTTTTGTGTCCGTCTTCCTCAAAGATTATTATTTTATTTCATTTCTTAGTTTATTTGTAAAGCTCACTGAGCTTTCTGTTGTCGTCTTGTTTTTGCTGCTTTGACTGTCAGAGCACTTTGTGAACTCTGGTTTTAAAGGTGAAATATAAATAAAGTTATTATTATTATTATTATCCGTTGATTTGCATAATATGCTGTGTATTCACATCTGTATCTTCATCTCCAACACACATGATATTTTGGTCATATTTTGGTGCAAATTGTTCCCAAGTATCCAAAGGTGTTCTTCAAAAATATTGTATCTTACGTCAAATTCCATTTAGTAACTGGTGTAGAATCACTGATATAATTGTCACGATTCTCAGCATCAGAGCTTTTCTCAGTGTCATGATCGCTAAATTCAGTCGAGTTGCCACAGTTGTGTGAAGTGATGGCGTTGGGTTCTGCTCTACAGTAGTTTCAAGAGCATACAGTCAGCTGTGACGAGGCATGATTTAACCTGTTCAAATGAAATGATTTTCATTAAAGAACATATCAACCAAACATCAATAAACCCCTCCAAGAAATCTCAGACAAACCATTTGAATATCACCTCAGCTGCTTTTTATCGATCGCTGTCATTTTATTCTCTGAGCACAATAAACACTGTTTACAGCAGGCTGTGTGCTTCACTCGTCATATCAAGTCTGCCCCTGCATAGAAATGTATTCATTCCTTTCACTATTCAGTAATATTCCAAATTCATTTTCATCTAAAGGCAACATTGTTGCTCTGAGTTCCCTGCCATTGAACCGGCGGGTCAGCCTGCTTCACAGATCATTCCCATGAAACTAACTCATGGGTAGCTCGTAACATCTTCAAATGGTCTCAATGCTTTTCCTTCAGAGGAAATGCTGTGTGTTTCTTAATGTCTTGATATCATAGGTAACTCCAGCTTCACAAAGATACCCTGCTGTGTATCAGCCTTGTGAAACGTTATCAGCCTGCTGTGGGTTTCATCCATCCCTCCCACCTTGTCCATCCAATACTCCAAACAGTGAATAAGGACAGCAACGTGCAGTAAGGTGATAGAGGCAGTGCCGGATTCTGAGGTGGGATTGGGCCCTCAGAGCTGCCTCTTGTATGCTACTTACTCACACCAATCGATGGCAGTTTGTTTTCGGGGATTGAGTCGTCCCCGTTGTAACCCAGCTTGATCTCCGTTTTGCCGTACAACACGCTCAATACCGTGCCTGGCTAATGAACACGGGCCGCAGGAACAAGAATGCAGCGCTGGAACCGGCGGTGGACACGAACCAGCGCATTTCTCTCCACTCATTCGCTCCCAATCAAGCTCGATGAAAGGAGAGGAGGAAAACACTTCTTTTGTTGTTCCTGTTCGGCGTGCACCTGCAGTGAGCCAATCGATCTCCAGGCACCCTCAGGGCCTAATTTAAGACTCAAGGATTCTGCATTGAAGGGAAGAAAAATAAAAACATCACTGGTTGAACATCAGACAGTCATAAGCAAACGTGTGGGGAAAGTAGGTCTGCTCTGGATTGAAAGATCGGATTGTTTGTCTGAAGATCAATGGAACAACACTTACAATCAATGTGGCCTAATTATTGCACTAGAGAGCCGATGGTGTCTGAATACCTGCTGTTAACTGAGCTTGTATCTAATTGCGCTTTAAGGTGCCACCAGTCATTCCACACAGGACAATCAGCTGTATACCTTCTGTGGCTCTGAAGACGTCTGACAAAATAACTCTGATGTCATCAGGGTTTTACGACGTAAAGACCTGCATCAGGAAGTGGATGTGTGGCGCGGGTATGTACGAGGCAGGGAGGATCGAATGCAAAAATGTTTATTTATTGCTTTATGGGAAATGTAGGATCAAGGAGTTTTGAGCTTGACGCATCAGAGGGACTCAAAGTCTGGATGTCTTGGCGTCTGCATCATTAACATCTCAAAGCTCCCTACGAGGAACTTTCATTGTGTGTTGGTTTTGGTCTTTGTGGACAAATCAGGTAGTGTGTCCGAGCACCAGGATCTCTTTAGAACATATTTGACTGCAGCAGCGTCTGACAGTCTGCCCTGATCAGTCCTGGCTGTGGTTCTCCTCTGCCCGAATGTTGCTGCGAATGTTCCAGCTGATGCTGTAACTTCTTCTCTTTTGTTGTTTTCTCCGAGGTTGCAGGTTTAAATAATCATATGGATAATGAAATTATTTCCACGCAGGTTTCTGCCAGTCTTTTATTCTCATGATCAATACAGGAGTGTATGTTAATCGGTATGTGCATGCAGGTATCCTGGGCAGCCCCCTTTGGAAATGATGAGATGTGTGTTCATTGGGAGCTTTAGAGTTGTACATAGGTGTGTTTGTTTACTTTGTAGATAAGCAGTCTAGCTGTTTTGCTCTGCAGCATATTTTCCTAAATGTTGAACTGTTCCTTTAACCAGTTCTTCACTGAAAGAGACTCTTCACTTCCTACTATCCAGTAGGGATACCACAGACTCACACCCAATCAATTCAAAAGTCAACGATGTTAACTTCATTGATACTGTAAGCTCTCGCTGTGGTCCGGGTTCTAACCCTCGCCTGCCTCCATCTATCTACCATTTTCTCCCTGTTGTCTTCTCCCTTTTCACTTGCCCGCTACCTCTCTTTCCTCTCTCTCGCCCCCCCTCCGACTCCTCCACCTCTCACCCGGGGTAATTGCTCCGTGAGCCCGCGGCCATGCGCCTGCGAGCGACGCTGCGGTTTCCCCTCTCTCGCCGCCTCTCGTCGTCTGGGCTCGATGACACCAATCTCGGCGAGGGCATGACATCATTTTGTGTAACCGGCCCTCATGATGGAGATGGCATAATTGTCCTAATTGGAGGGGGGGGGCCCTGACCCACACCGGCCAGAGTCCATATGGTGGGAGGCTGATAATGAGCCAGTTAATGTGCTGCGTCCATCAGCAAGAGACACTCCGTGTGGAGGTTGTGCCTC
This sequence comes from Lycodopsis pacificus, assembly GCA_028022725.1. NCBI lineage: Eukaryota > Metazoa > Chordata > Actinopteri > Perciformes > Zoarcidae > Lycodopsis > Lycodopsis pacificus. Next base: position 670,502 of record CM051699.1, on the reverse strand, counting down.
AGAGATGGAGGGTTTACTCTCTTCAGCCTCTTTCTTTCCACCCTCTTGCTCTTATGCATTTACATTTTGGCGCCAATAAAAAAACAAAACACAAAGTTCACTCAAAATATATGCGCTTAATCACTTACAGTAGTCATGCATGTCAGCACAGTGGGAGTTACATTCTGTCAGAAATCACAGACCCCCCCCCCGTCCCCCCGTCCCCCCGTCATAAACCACAAACGGTTTCATTTGATGAATCATTTGTTCCCGGCCTTGTCTCTCAGCTCCCATCATGCAGCTGTGTCACCATGTCATGTTGTGACTTTGTTCCGGCTGTGAATACGAGACGTAGCGCCGCTTCAAATGAAAGTAATACAAATGTAATGGCCAGTAATGAGATGCTGTTTCGCCGTTATTGGACGTGGGCTGGGTCTGTGCCAGTGTGTGTGTGTGTGTGTGTGTGCGCTTTGAATGCTGTGTATGATTTGATGCTAATAAAACCATACTTTCTGCTCCAGGGAGCAAGCACTGACCAGGATTCAGATGAGGCCTTAATGGCTTCCAGGCCTGAGGCTAAATTGAAATGTAAAATCCCAAACCAAACATAATTTGGTCCTTACGTTTCTTGATGTGGCCCAGCGAGTGGAAATTGGAGACATGTTTAACTGTAGTTTGCTTCGTTTCATGCCACCATTGCATGAAGGAGGCTGCGCTACATGAACAAAGATGCATGTGCGGCTTTGCATTGCGATGCTACGACCGCTCACTTCTGTTAATCTGCGTCCTCCTCTCAACGAACTGTTTAAGCACTTGTGACATTTTCCTCTGTGTGTTTAACCCAAGACCAGTGGCAGCTGGTCAAGAGAGGGCCATGGGGCATGGCCCCACCATGAGCCACACAAAAAAAAAAAAAAAATAAATAAATAAATAAAATTATAATAATCATAAATTATACAAATTGTCAATATTTGTGTTTTTGAACTATGGAATGTACCCAGTAATGTGTGTACAATATGATATCTGCGCAAAATATATGCTTTTCCTGCTCGTGCTCTCTGCCTGTGTGCACGACACTCTGAGAACGCGCAGCTCGGGGGCCTGATCGTTTTGGCCCAAAAGAGACGGGTCTATGAAGCAGTTTAGCCAATTGCTGATTAAAGATATAACTGAGTGACATACAATTTAGCCAATCAGCGCCCTCAAATAGATTCAGCTGTGGGCCAGAACGATCTGGCCCACAGCGGAGCACTCCTCCTCCAAGACCCGTTTGAGAGGAGAACTTTGGCGGAGATTCTGCAGCCAAAGAGCTGATATCAGATCAGCCTGACCTCACAATCAGACAGCAGACTACATGCGAAGCTTCACTACTTCGTACAAGTCAGTCAATCAACTTCCTTTCTTCCTAAAAGTACGCTGATTACTTCGACATACCATATGTATCCACAGGTTATCCACAACTTAATCCACGTAGATCGTTCCATTTAACACGTTTCATAACACATTTCCTAACACGGTCGGAAAACTGTGCGGCTCCATACTGCCTCAGATATTACTCACCACTGTCAGTAACTGTCAGTGTCCTTAAAGTGACAGTTGTCTGTCACTTACATGTATTTCTTACTATAACAAATTATAACGACATCCTTGTAACATTCAAAGTAGAAACAGAAGTGATTACAGTTCAACATGTAAATACAAGTGAATATTTAACATCACATTGAATTTGGCTCCTACAGATGTTAAATTAACAGTGAAAACTCATCATAGCTTAATTTAACATCAGTATTCATAATTACACTTCATGTTTACTTCTCCTGATCTTTACCTCCTATAACAAGGTCCATAGGGGCATCTCAATAAATAAACATGTTATATTATATTGTATTATATTATATAAGTGTTATTTACTGCTTTTTTTCATGTTGGAATGAATGTTAAATATTTAACTGCCAAGTAATAATGCGTGTTTGATACAAACATTTTTTTGCATGAAATCATACTGGGATGTTTGCTGAAATTGATAGGATGGCCCTACCTAGAACATTTTCCACCAGCCGCCACTGCCCAAGACACAACCCTGAGAGGCAGAGAGGAGTTCCCAATGCTACTTGAACTGAACCCTAAATCTAAATGAGATGTTTTTGACTGTTTCGTTTTATTGGTAGTAATATGTGAAAAATCAATTCAAATGTTGCTTTGGAGTCGATTCAGTTCAGAAGCTTGTCGTAAACAACCAGTACGGATCGATTCTGCAATAAAATCCTAATGCGTCACATCCATCATATCAGAGGTGGACAACTCAGACCAGACCATACAGACCAATGTTGTTTGCCCGACAGATCGGCCAATCGAGACGCTGGTCAACGGATCCCAGTTGGATCTTGTGAGGGCCACCTCGTCACCCTTTAGCCCAAAGCCACCAGCTGGTTCCTGATGTCCCAGTCACCCTGCATGCTGAACACTGAACAATGTTTTTTGCATTCATTTATAATTATGAAGTAAATGTCGATTGAAAAAAAGTAATAGCTACATAATAATGACACCATCAGCGTTCCCTGTAATCCCCCCCCCCTGCATGTTTGTTTGCATGTAGCCTTAAAGAACCTTTAACTTGTTATTTAAAGGAGCAATGTATAGGATGTGGGTGATCTGTGGGCAAAGTGGAATTTAATATTTAATATTTAAACTATTTTGAACATTTATTTTGTATTTTGTACGACACAGGGAGTGGGTCCTCTTCACATACTCCGCCATGTTAAATTGCCACATTTCTACAGTAGCCCAGAACGGACAAACCAAACACTGGCTCTAGAGCAGAGGTCTTCAACAGGGGGTTCGCAGAATGTTTGGTTGATTAGACAATTAAAAACAATATATATATATATATATATACAGAGTTTTTTTTTCTCTAAACATGAATGTGTCCATTATTGTAATAGTTCAGTATTGTATTAAGATAACAGGTGTGTTTATGCATGGCAGTGGCACTAATAGGCCATCACTTATTTTCGTTTCCACATTTATGTTTAAAATAAAAGCATCAGTGTGAATATCTTGTGTGCATGATTATCATCCAATTGACAGACAATGTTGATATTGGCATTGATATCAGCTGTTTATGAATGGCAGTGTCACGGCCTCCCTACTCACTGTACCTTACACATGTTTAACATAACAACATGAATATATGAACCTGTGTATTATTAGAATAGCTTAGTATTGAATGCACAATAAAGAGGTATGTTTATACACGGCACTAGGCCCATTTAATATAAAACACTATTATATACAATATATATAGTCGGGGGTCCCTGCTCCATCTCTCTATCAGTTTGGGGGTCCTTGGCCTGAACCACGTTGAAGACCCCTGCGCTAGAGAGAGAGTTCTTCACATTGTGACATTACCTGAAGGCCACCGTAGTTCTCATTATTCAGTTGATTGCAATTTGCAACCTCATGCCACTAAATCCTACACGTATATGCTTTAAAAGGAAAAATCCACACTTTACGAAATGAACAAGTCTCAAAGTAGAGAAAGTAAACAAAAGTCTTCTGGACTCTCCACAGCAGCGTTGAGACCTTCCCTCTCACAGCCTCTGTGTGTTTGTTCAGGCTCTCCTGACAGTAGCCATCGCCTCCGACAGCTAAACGCAGAATATCAAGTATCTTCTTGGGACAATGATGGATACAGAAGCACTGGAAGCTCCTCTCTCAAACGTTTCTCATCAATCCACATCCACACACAGAGAACAAGTGAGAGGAGAAAGTTGTTGAAAATCAGTTGTGTTATCAGGTGCACAGAAGGGTTGAGCAGTGGCCTCGCTGCTTCTGTCGTGTGTCATGTAAAAGCAGCATGCCGGTGCAACATGCTGAAGTACTTCACACATTCACAGCTCGATGCATTCAGTCGCATGACCGAGGCAACACAGAGTCCAGCGTTAATCAGGAGTAAGAGCGACGGAGAGAAAGGAAGGAGGCGAGTAACACACACGCACCTCCACCCTGCCTTGCGTTGATTGGACGTGGTTTAAAACTGTGGCTTGACCACGCCCCCTTCACTCTTCACTCTTCACTCTTCTATGCAGCTTTCTCTGGCAGGTCATGGACCGGGCTCACTTTCTTCAGCAAGGCAGTCACACACACCCTCTCTGTGCTCTCAGAGTCTGAGAAGGAGATTCCAGTGTGACTTCAATGGAGCGTGCTGTACAGTAATACTTCATTATTTACTTCTCTTGGAATTTGAAAAGTGAATCAAAACTTTTTTGCCGTAAAAGGTTGGGACACAACGTTATACCCTTAATTGCTAAGTTATTAGAATACATATCGATGTGTTTTGCACTGAGGAGTGACTCTGTTTCTAGTATCTCTGATGATGGGGTTTAATAGATGGATCATTAGTGTGATGATGTTTACCTTCTGCTGACAGACAGAACTCCTGACGCGGTGGTATTTGTTTATTTTGAAGAATCATATCTGTTGTTTGAACATAAAACTTCATATGTTTTCTTGTGTTTGAAAGTCTTATTAACACGATTCTTTATTGGTCTCGAGGGAGTTTAGGAGCCCATAAATCAAGCCGTAAACAACACACAGCAGGCTCATCGTGTCTGAAAGTGACTCGCGTCATAGCTTGCCTTCTAATTGCTCCCGAGGGGGTCCTCGAGGACATGATTCAGATATTCAGCACAAAGCAGCTTAGAGACGAGGTGAAGAGATGCAAGTCCTCAACCCAGCAAGAACCTGGTTCCCTTGCTAAGTGAGACCTGTACTATACGTGGCTTTGATGTGTTTTCCTAATATTATCCAGGTTTAAAGTAACAGATAAGCGTTTCTGACCAACAGGGACTCTGGGTCCCTTGGCACCTACAGTGTGTGGCCCCTGGACATTTTAAGCATAAGCTGACCTCCATGGTCTCCCCAGCGCTTGCAATGTGAGGGCCCCTTGGTGCTTGAGTTGTACGCTGACCACTATGCCCTGGGGCCTCAGGGTGCTTAACGTTTGAGTTGACCACTAGGTCCCCCAGGTCCCTGTGTGCGTACATTAAGTGTACCATCTGGGGCCAGGTTGCACTTCCTCGGTGGCCGTGCGCCGCAACCAAACCAAAAAGCCCAAACTCACCCCCAGCCAGGCTGTGGCGTGTTTAGTTCAGCTCGAGCCAAGATGATGGAAAGACAGTCTTCGTTCAAAGTAAGAATCCTGTTTAAAATAGAAGAAAATCGACGGTTGAAAAGTCCAATAAAAGCATGAGCTGTGACTGATGACTGCACAGCCACAGCAGCCATGCAGGACATTCACCAGCGTGTGCATGGAGGCTCCATACTCATGATGAGCACAGTGTGCATGTGACTAACTGACGATATTGAATCCATGAACTGTCACTCGTACTCCAAGACTGGGAAGGTGGGGGTCCAGCCATGAACGCATAACATGACAGACATTACAGACACTACTACATTACTGCGGTCTAAGTACTGGTTGTATTGAGGAGCTTTTAGCTGTGATTTGTCGGTCCACAGCAGTGGTGGGCCGTCAGGGCCTGCAAGGCCTTCTCTGCTGGCCTAAACAGAATCACAAAGTTATAGCTAATTTATAATTTAATAATTGTTCTTAAATACACTCCATGTATTATAATTTATAAAAATATTTTTCCCATTATCTTATGTTCTCATTGCACAGCTCCTGTCGCAGTTGCTCTGCTTCCTCAGAGTTTCTTTTAATACTGGAGTAAAGGAAGCTAGAACTGCTTATTTTGCCAACCTAATCTCTTCTTCAAAGAGAAATCCCAAGATTCAGTTTGACACAATGAAAAGAATTGTTTCACCGTCTGTCTCCACTTTACCATGCTATTCTGTTGACGATTGCAACAAATTCCTTATCTATTTTATTGATAAGGTAACAGGTATTAGGTCTGGCATTCACCCTGGGATCTGTTCATCTACTTGTAGCTCCTCTCAATCTCCTGCTGTTCTGGACTCTTTCCAGCCTATCAGCCTTCAAGACCTGATGGACTTAATTAACAAAACAAAGCCATCATCTTGCCCTCTGGATATAATTCCATCCTCTCTATTTAAGAAAGTTCTGCTAACTATTGGCCCTGCAGTAATATGGGGTCAGATCAGTCTCAATAATCACAAATGCACACAGAAAGATTCACAAATGCGTACAGAACAATTCACAAATATATTCGATTTACAAATGCCGCAGAACGATTTACAAATGCACGCAGAACGATTCACAAATACATTCCAATGCACAAATAAATAGATTACGATTTATATAAATGTAAAAATAAATCACAAATATATTTCTGCATTTGTAAGTATTTCTGTGTGGATTGTTTACATTTGTTTGTGGATTTGTATGCATTTATTTGTGGATCGCACTGCATTTCTTTACAGATCTCTGCACGGATTATTGAGACTCCCCTGACGTCGCTAGATTCACAAATATGCGTTTTTTCAACATTCTCTTTTTCAACCAATCACATGAGCGCAGCTCCCCCCCTCCCCTCCCCACGAGGGTGGCAGCGTTAGAGATACGCAATTTGCGGAAGCGACATATTAAGGTCCTTGAAGGTATGACTGTTGTCAGTGGTGTATAAAGTACTCAAAAGCCATACTTGAGTAAAAGTAAAGATACCTTACTGGAAAACTACTACAGTAAAAGTAAAAAGTCACCTATTAGAATACTACTTGAGTAAAAGTCTTAAAGTATCTGATATTTATTGTACTTAAGTACAAAAGTAATTTTCTGATATTAAATGTACATCATAACCTGAACATTAAATGAACATCATAACCTGTTCATTGAAGGTAAAAGTACAAGTAAATGCTGTTCATAAAAAAGCAAAGGGTCAGAATTGTGAGAATGATGAAGTTTATTCTTTTAAGTGCTGTGGCACCACAAGCACATGGAGCTGTGTTGAACATAACTGGGCTGGCTGTGATCCATCAGGAGCAACAATTGTTCAACATAATATATTGTACATAAGTATACTTTTGCATCTACTATGAATGTATCATCATAATTCTCCGAAAAGCAATATGACACTATGAAGGAGTTGTAACAGTGCGTTTATAAGTATGCTCATTAGACTAGAGGATGTAGAGGACAAATGCATAATATTGTGTTCAGCAAAACATATCCACTTGATGCATCAGGTCAGTGTTTAGAGTAAGGACGCTGCCTTGTAAACTCCTGTGGGCTGATTTGAACACAATAGGCAAAGGTTTTGCTCAAGCTGAATCTGCAATTGGGCGACTGCTGCCATCATAACTCCATCTGATCATCCACAACATGACTCAAATATCAAAACATGATCAATACTAAAGCAGCACCGAAAGTAACCCAGTCATTACTTGAAACTGAAACATGTCCTGTTCATCTTCAAAAGAAGTTGGTTTTCAAAATTGCTCGCTCTTCTTGGGCTGAAGACTCGTCCTGCGATGCTAAATAGCCTTTCACAGGCCGCTGAGGCAGGTAGAGGTGTGTTCAGCGTCACAGACAGCTTGCACACAGCTGCGAAGGATTTCCCTAATGCTAACGCTAATGCTAACGCCAATACTAATGCTGCGCTCTCTCGGCTCCCGTCAATCCTATGGTATCACAACTGTCAACACTTCCTCAGCTCACTAACTCGCTAGCGATCCACGGGTGTTGGTCTTCGTCACCACCGTAGTTTGTTGCGGGAGTAGCAGGTGCTTCCATTTCTGCTTCCATCATGAAATCAGTCATCGTAGAGTGAATTCTACTCATGTAGTCGCCCGCTAGCTTATAGCATGTAGCATCCTGGGAATCAAAACACCAGCTTTGAGAGCACTTGTTTGCAATTGCGCATTAACGTGATTAACCAATGATTTCACTTGCTGCTAGCACCACTGATTCACCAAACCTGCTGCTTGCAGTCTGTGTTCCACCACAGTCACCGACGCTGCTCTCATGATTCATTTTATTTCTAAAGATTGATTTGATTTTGTAGCGAGTAACGAAGGTTTCAGGGCAAATGTATCGGAGTAAAAGTATCAGTTTTCTTTGCAAAATGTAGTGAAGTAAAAGTAAAAGTCAACAGACATAATTAGTAAATAGATACCCAAAAAAACTACTTAAGTACAGTAACAAAGTATTTCTACTTCGTTACTATACACCACTGACTGTTGGTAGTTGTAATTAGTTTAGTAAAAAAAGGCCGAATTGTAATAGTATGGCTACTCGTTTTCATTAGCAAGCTAATATAGGCTAACATCAATTGGTACATGTTGCCATGGCAACGATACACACTTTCATGCAGACTGAAGGAATTCAAATTGTAAACCTGGATAATATGCATTGTACTGTTTAGAATGATAGCAACCCATATAACCTATTGATTTGGATATATATATACATATATAAGTATGTATATATAGGTATGTATCTATATGAATATATTTATATGTATGTATATATTTATACGAAGTGCCTTTGAGCTCCCCCTGTTGCTTCCGCAAATTGCGTATCTCTAACGCTGCCACCCTCGTGGGGAGGGGAGGGGGGGAGCTGCGCTCATGTGATTGGTTGAAAAACAGAATGTTGAAAAAACGCATATTTGTGAATCTAGCGACGTCAGGGGAGTCTCAATAATCCGTGCAGAGATCTGTAAAGAAATGCAGTGCGATCCACAAATAAATGCATACAAATCCACAAAGAAATGTAAACAATCCACACAGAAATACTTACAAATGCAGAAATATATTTGTGATTTATTTTTACATTTATATAAATCGTAATTTATTTATTTGTGCATTGGAATGTATTTGTGAATCGTTCTGCGTGCATTTGTAAATCGAATATATTTGTGAATTGTTCTGTACGCATTTGTGAATCTTTCTGTGTGCATTTGTGATTATTGAGACTGATCTGACCCCATACAGTAACATCTATTGTCAATTCCTCATTGTCTACAGGAAGTGTCCCGTCCTATTTCAAACATGCCACTATCCAGCCCATATTAAAGAAACCTAACTTAGATCCAGCTTTGCCCATGAACTACAGGCCCATATCCAAACTGCCTTTCTTGTTCAACATTTTAGAGAAAGTGGTGGCCAACCAATACTCTAATACTCTTAAGCACAGTTTGCTTCTTACAGATGAAGAAGGTAAGACGCTCACTTCAGAGCGCTTGCTGCTCCAGCCGTACACTACTTGGTCTCTTATGACCAGCAGCATATGGTGGCTAACGTGGGCTCCTTATGCAGAATATGCCGGTACGTAATGCAAGACACATACGTTCTATATATGAGTTCAGTGGGTGAAGGACTGCTTGGCATCACTCTTATCTCTCTCCAGAGCGTCTGCGCATGCAAGGAAGCGTTTCCCTTTTATCCACAAATATGAGAAATCTGAATGTATGAATGAGTTGGAAAAGGCGTGGAGGACATATGGCCATATCGGCATATGGATAAAGATTCAAATGGTACACATATAGAATGAAAAACGGTGCTCATATTCGCTTCTGCATGTGATTGTACAGTGTTTCTGCGAACACCTGAAGCTGCATCGCACACCTCACAAACATGTCGGAGGCTGCTGCCCTGCAAACATTCAGACCAACGAGACTCACCTGCTTCTTACCTCCTCACAGCAACACCAAGCATCCAACACAAGCCTGTCTCTGGGAACATGAGAAGAGAGAAAGAAACAACAAAGGAACATCGCTGCCAGAAACAAACTCATTGATTTATTCTTTATGCTAACTCCAGTTTGTAGTTGAAACAAACAGCATTTCACGTTTCTTTTGTTTCATCCCAAGTCCCGCCCCTAAATCACTCTGACCCCAATAAACAACATACTTTTGAAAATACAAAAGCATCTCTGATGTTGATCCCAAAGTTTCTATCCAATGTTTGCAGGTGTGTGTGTGTGTGTGTGTGTGTGTGTGTGTGTGTGTGTGTGTGTGTGTGTGTGTAGACTAGGGGGATGGAGACATCCAGCTCTACTCTTCTCTCACCTGGGGCTCCTAACTAGCTCATATGGCTCGCGGGTACTGCAGAGCAATTACACAACTATCATTTGCTGCAGACTGCTTTCGTCTTTGATGATGTTCCTCAAACAACAATGCCTTCCTCCTCTTCATCCCCCACTTGTACTCACAGAGTGTTAATTACCAAGGCGATTACCATCTGCATCCAAAACCACTGTTTCCCACATGGCGGGCTAGAATCCTGATGTGGGTCGCACGCAGTTCTGAAGAGGACTTTTAATGACATAGAAAGTGGATTTCATGTCAGATGATGAACTGGGTTTTTAACCCTTGTGTTGTCCTCGGGTCAAAATGACCCGCCACTGTGTTAAAAACCCCCAAAAAATCCCCTAAACGATATTTTTTTAACTTGAAATTTTATGACTTTTCCTAGATTGGCACCAACAGTAGAAAAAGTGAAATGTTGCTTTTATTCACATTTCCATGTAAGCTGTACAAAAAAAGGTACAAAGGTGGTCTTCGGGTCAAAATGACCCGTGAGGCAAATAGAGTTGAAATCAAGGTCACAGAGTTATTTACACACCACAGAATGTTACAATGTTTTAGTTGTGTCTCAGATCAATCAGTAGCAGAAGTAAACAAGACAAATCAGGTGGTCTTCTCGTGGACTGCTGTGCCTTTGATCAGTCTCAGATCAATTAGTAGTAAATGTGAACAAGACAGTAGCAGACGTAAACAAGACAAATCAGGTGGTCTTCTCGTGGACTGCTGTGCCTTTGATCAGTCTCAGATCAATTAGTAGTAAACGTGAACAAGACAGTAGCAGACGTAAACAACACAAAGGCGTTCTCGCAGACTGCAGAGCTCTTTTTCTGTGGATTTCCAGAGGTTATAAAGGTGCTGCAGATGACAGGACCCCAAATTCTGTCTGTGCTGAAGCCATGAGTGTGCGTTATAACGCTGAACAGGCTCTAGAGCTGATTTTTTCAGATGTCCAGCAAGACAACTCTGATTCAGAAGAGGAAGTGGAGGATATATCAGAAGAAGAAGATGGGGAGGAATACAATCCAGAGCATGATGAATCATCTTCAGAAGAAGAAGAAAACCCTGGAGCTGAAAGAGAGACTTTCCTTTCAAAAAATGGCAAAATAACATGGTCCTCAGCAGCATATGACCAACACGGCAGGCATGCAGAACAAAACGTCATAAAGATGACCCCAGGACCCACAAGGTATGCCGTTTCTCATGCCCATGACATTGTCTCTACATTCTACCTGTTTATCACACCAGCAATAGAAAAAATAATCCTGGAGATGACAAATCTGGAGGGTTTTCGCAAATATGGAGACAGCTGGAAAAAGATGGATGAGACTGACCTGCAGGCCTACTTAGGGCTGCTAATCTTAGCCGGTGTATACAGGTCCCGAGGTGAGGCTGCAGCTAGTCTATGGGATGCAGAGAGTGGAAGGGCAATTTTCCGAGCCACAATGCCACTCAAAGTCTTTCACACCTACTCAAGACTGCTACGATTTGATGACCGTGAGTCAAGACCAGCAAGACGTGTGACAGACAAACTTGCAGCCATAAGAGCGGTCTGGGACAAGTGGGTGGAGCGGCTGCCCTACCTCTACAATCCAGGGCCTGACGTAACAGTGGATGAGCAACTGGTTCCATTTAGAGGTAATCTATTTTCATATTTGTAATAAAAGTGATTTTCACTATTGATTTGTTTGACTGTTTTCTGTGACACTGAAATTTGGTGTTTAAATTCAATTAAGCTGCTTATATTGGGGGTTTAGTGAAGACGGGTCATTTTGACCCGGAGGACACGGGGTGTATACAGAAAATGAGGACAACAGAAGGGTTAAGGTGATATTTGGTTTTGACTATTAAAAAAAATAAGTCAAGAAAAAAGCAGTGACATGGGCAGGATATGATGTTGACATCAAATATGAGAAGATTGGTGTAGAGTTGGGTCATATGTCATTAAACAAAGCTCTTTCACTGCCTCCCGTGGCTTGAAACGAGGCCGTAAAACCAAAACCGTGAGCTAAAGGCATTCCAGCTTCACATAGAGCTGAGCTAACTGCAGAGCTGGTGATTTTCTTTGGTTTTAGTGACTTTTCTTCACATTATCCATTGTTTATGCAGCTTTAAAGTTTGGATCAGGTTAAAAAAAACATAAGAAATTTAATTCTAAACCGCAAACAAATTTGTCATGACTTAAATCCAGATCACTACAGAGTTCAATGTACATTTTTACAGTAGTAACTTTGCAGAGAAATGTCGGTCTAAGCTGTGAGTAAAGAGACACAATAATAGCTCTGATGAGAACAAGCCAGCATCAAAGGCCTGATAGCAACCTGAGAGAAGTTGACTCAAGAGTGCGTAACATCAGAAAAAGCAAAGACTAGAGAAGTAAAGAAAGAGAAGTTTGTTGAGGACCCATACAGATTGGTGCAGAAGAGCCTCCTTGGTCAACACACATCAGGCCAACTGAGCAGCACAAAGGAGGCTGTAGAGGAGTTCTGGGAGGAACTGCTGGAAGCATGCATCGGGAAATAATCTCGTAATTTGCAGACCAGAAACGGGTATTTTGACCTCAGTGTGAAGGAACAAACATGACAGGAGATAAACAATTCTGTTTGGAAAGCAAGATCATCTGCTCCTCTAGGCCCCGATAGTATACTGAATTGTGAAGCTCCTTGGGCAAATGTGGAAGCTGGAAGTGTCGTTTTAAACATAGAGGGAGGATTCCTCCACAACCAGAACGGAAAGATCTCCCTCTTCAACGTAGAAGTGCAAGATATTTGTCTCAGTACTTGCAGGCAGCCTGACATCATACATGAACAAGAAAAGCTCCATTAACACATCCAAAAAGGAGGAACTTCAGGTTTCTGAAGATGTCGAGCACTTAGATTACTTGACCCATGTGGCCAAGCAGATGAAACTATCTGTTGCCTGCTTAGGCTTTGCAAACACCCACAGGTCAAAACCTAATTTAGGCAGGTCTAGACATCTATCATATCCTGCAGTCTACTCAAGTTATAGTCTCCATACCTGTGAGGTGTCAAGCTACGCTTCTCAACTGAACAGTTCATCACACATAGGCAAGATTTCCAAAAACAGAATTCCAACTGGTGACACCATCTCTAACGTCTTGTTCGTTATTGGCACAAACCTCATAATCTCAGCAGCAGCAGACTGACGTCCGACAGCCCGTCATTCAGGGTTAATCGATGATATCTCACTAACTACAGGGACTCACATATGTGGATCAATGGCCCAGGATGAGCTTTAAGGCCAGGAAGCCAAAGGTCTATGGTGGTCAGGAAGAGTAAAATCACCAGCAAGGTCACCCTTCCAGTGGCTGAAAATCATCAACGATACTGGCCTCCCAGGGAAATTCAAGACCTGGCTGGACCAATGACTGGACCACAGTCTATAGCTGGAAGTCAGGGGCACATGGGCAGTGATTTGGCCACCATTACCGAGCCACCAACTGGATGAAAAACACCCTCTGAAAGCCGTGTACCGTCTGAGGACATCTGCCCCCGGACACTGGTAATAAGTAACAGTGAGCACCAAATGGCATAGACTACAATTTGAAGTGCCATAATCACTCACTTGTAGCTTTGTTTTTAGTCGTTACTACCTAAGAGGTAAAACAGATGAAGCAAGATTATACATTGTAAAATCTGTTAGATGTAAAAATAAGCCAAACGGCAAAAGTGAGTCTTCAGAAGAGATTTTAAAAAAGAATACTGAATTTGCCAGCCTTAGATCTCCAGGAAGGGAGTTCCACAGCTGAGGGGCCCGGACAGTCCCGGTCACCTATAGTGATTTTGGAACTGTAAGTAGGGCCCTGCCTGAAGATCTCAGGCAGCGGCTCATATGGAACCAGCAGACCGCAGACAGAGGAAGGAGCCAGGCCGCTCAAGGCTTTACCAACGAGCAGTAAAATCTCAAGATCCATTCTAAAATGCACAGGTCACCAGTGAAGGGCAAAAGGATTGGTGTGATGTGGTCACTTCTCTCTTCACCAGTTAAAAGCCTGGCGGCAACATTCTGTATCCATTGCAGTCTTTGGAGGTCTTGCCTGCTGATACCAGAGTAAAGTGCATAAGCAGTCAAGCCTGGAAGAGATGAGAGCATGAATGAGTCTCCAGGTGTGCCGGTTAAAGGAACGACCTGATGTTGCTTAGCTGTCTCAATTGGGCAAAGCAGGACTGCACAACTCTGGTCACTTGAGCATCAAAGGTCACTTTGGAATTTAAAGAAAGTATCAGGCTCTTTATCTGCTGGATAACTTGTCTAACTACAGTTTGGTGCCAAGAAGGTAGTGTACAGTGGCTATTTAGAGCTTTTCCAATGAAAACAGCAGCTTACCGCTGCAGCGTGTACGTATGTTATTGTTCTGGCTTTTGTTACGTGCACACACAATGTGGACTTTTACAAGAAGGATGCAATTAGTTAAGTAACGATGAATAAAATGGTGATCACTATGAGGCCAACAGACCATAGTTATGAACATAAAACTGATAATATTTCCATAAAATGGCAGTTTCAGTCAGAAAGAAAGCTTGTAATCCTTCCAATAAAGCGCTGGGTAAACAGAGTTATGCTTGGTTTACCTTCCATTATGAAATCCACACATCCACACACATCACTTTGTCACCTCGATGCCAACAACAGATATGCCCAAGTGTTTTTCTGTCTTTTTTTCCAGGCTGAGCACATCATCGCCAGCACACTGGGAATGCATTATTCAAATAGATCTTTGTTACTCCTCCAAGATGATTGTGGCACAATCAGCCATGAAATAAGTTTGCTGTTTTTAAAAGTGTTATTCTCCCTCCAGGTCTCTCAGGTGTAGCTTTGTATTCAGGTCGGCTTGCCAGCGCCAGAAATCAATCTCAATCAAAGGTGGCGAGGAGTTTATCATAAATTATCATGAAAAGGGTTCCCACTCAGTAGATGCTTAATTACAATCTCATTTGAATAAGTTTGCATATTAATGAGTTTGGAATGAAAATGGTTTGTGGGGTTTGTGATGGGGGGCCGCGGGGTAACCCACGGTGATAATGACGGCCCTTTAAAATGTGTGCAATATCATTGCTGGGAGAGAGCCCCCCCCCCCCCCCCCCACACACACACATACGCATGGGGGGGACACACAAACATTTACACACACACACACACACACACAGGCCAAACGTACGTTAGTGCGAGCACACACACTCAGTGCTGATGATTAACGGGTGTTTCTGACATGAATAAACTATAACCAAACTAAAGACTTCATTAGTCTCAGCTTGGACTCAGTGTTTGGTCACACGGTGACTCAGCGTTGTGATATTTGCTTTGCATTACTTTACTCACTTCTTTCTTTTTCACACCATAAAAGTTTCCCTTGAAGCAGCGCTGTCGTGCGACGCTGATGTCTGTGAAGAGCTGACTTCAACTACAGCAACGTGTGAATGTGTGTGAATGCGTGTGAACGCGTCTGAATGTGTATGAATGGATGTTTGGAGGACATGAGATGTGAGATCAATAGAGGGTAGAAGCTCACCTGAGGCCAGAGGAGTAAGTAAATGCTTCTGGCTCTGTTCCGTTGCTTTATTATCTGCTGTCAGATTCACATGGCCACATTCTTAGACCTGTTAAATGATTCTGAGTTTTCCATTTGGCCAAGGAGCAACATTTCAGACAATAGCGTTGATGTTGCTAACAGCACATACAGCATGATTCCAAATGTATTGTTGCATCTTCCTGAAGTTAGCTGGTTTACATTAGATTGAGCACATCCTGTCGGGGTATTCTAAAACACAACAGGGTTTGTTCAATCTTCTTATTTCTCTATCCCTTAAAGGCAATCACCAGGGCACAATAACCCTCAGGGAGCAGACACCGTCACGTCCTCGTAGAACAAAAGAACAAAAGGAACAGGATACGTCTCTTTACACCCATAGCACAGCATTCAGTTTAATTCATCTGAAAAACATCAAATATGGAGATTTTCATTTTTATAAATGAAATATACACTTGACACTTTAATTACAGACTTGTTTTAACATGCTCTTAATTTGTTTGTTTATCATGTTTTATTTTCATAAATAATAATAAACATTTTCACATTTTTTGTTCTATGTCTTATATACACACATATACATATATATACACTAATATATATCTACTTGTATATACATAGATATATACATATATATATATGTATATATAAGTATATATATATACTTATATATGTATATATATATTAGTGTATATATATGTATATATAAATATATGTACTTATATATACATATATATATATATATAAGCATATATATATATATATATATATATATATATATATATATATATATATATATATATATATATATATATATATATATATATGTATATATATGTATATATAAGCTTCAGTAGGATGTCCAAAGGTGTAATGTTTAGCCAAACCTCTGCATTAATAAGCATGCAGGTACAGGTGATCCAAGCTTTCATTCCCTCTCTTTGATATAAGTTTCAGATAATAATCGGGGTAAGCTGACGGCGTCATGCGTCTGTGACATCAGCAGGAGGAGGATGACGTCTGCATGACAAACTCCTGCTTCACCAGAACGGGATGAATGTAATGATCCTGAGCAGCAGATCGCCCTGTCTGAGCTCTACCTTTGGCAGTATCACTCAACGCTTTGTGTCATTTCTTTTTAATGTATTTCTGAATATCCACTCCTGTCGTCACCCATATATAGAAAGTTAAAGACTTTATCCCCGCTGCTAATCTGTGATGACCCATTTATCTGCTCCTCTGTGGGGAAATAAGCAACACAATGAGAGGAAAGCCCCGTCTCAGAGCAGCCATCAGCAATGTGTGAGAAAACAATTCACGTCTGAGGATTCAATGTCAGAATTTATCAAAACGTGTGCATCAATCTAACAGAATAGTTGATTCACCTCTGCAAACACAAAGGACAGATGATGTATTCCCAATGAAAAAGCATGTGGTGTCATTAGGAGGAATGGTCCTCCTGCAGTCTTCCTCCTTCCTCTTCTTGACATATGCGATCACTACTGGAACTGTAATTCATTTGTGTACTAAAGGTCTACGAGGGCTGAGTGGTAACACTTTACTTTAACCCCCCACGACCATTTATAAGCAGTAATAAACACTTAACACACTATAATGTAGTAAAACAGCAGATATGTTCTGTTTGTCAATGGTTATAAGTTGTCCTGTGAAGCATGTGTAACTGGTGCATTAACGTAGTGAAACACATGAACAGATCCTTACAGCGCGTAATAAAACATTGGAACACTTCGTACGCTGCTGTCATTCATTCACATTTATAGTTGTAGACAAAAACGTATTTCTTCTTCCAAACACATGACAGCATCTCTTATAACCCCTCCATTCATTCTGTATGTATGGTATGTATTGTAGATTAATATCGGGTGTTTTCTTACCAGCTGACATGAACATAACTGCATTAACTCTTTTGTGTGACATTACAAATATACCGTTCTCACTTTGTGCAGGAAAATATGGTGATAGCATGGTGGTAATGAAATGTTTCACTTGTAAAATTCAACAACAGTCGTTAGAGGCTGATCAGATAAATAAATGTCAAAGGTCCTTCCATCCTGCTTATTTAGGCCCACTATGGGAGCGTGATGGGTGCACCGTAAACATTATGCAATGCAAAGTGTCGCCTCTTGTTCTCATAGGAAGCACGGTTAGTGGAGCTCAACTGTTGTGAACAATTGTGCTGTTTCCCCCTATAATGGAACAATGTGAGCTGTCAGCGTCTCCGCCTGGGAGACCGTGGGCTTCCAAGAAAAGAGAGGAATTAAAGGCAGGAGAGGGAGGAAAGAGCGGTGTCCAATCCGGGCGAAGGAGAGCAGCATTCATCCTTGATACAACAGCAGAGACTAGTGGCGAGAGATGACTTCCCATCCTCTTGTTTCCATTTTCCATTCTCGTCATCTCTGTTTACCTCTCGTCTCATTCTGAATCACTCTCCTCTCTTTCTTTACCCTCCTCCCATTCCTCCTGTACTCACCTCCCAGACTTGACCTTTTCCTCTGTTTGCAAGATTATTAATGCTACAATTATTACAGATTACGCCAAGGGAAGAGGAGAGAGTGTGTGTGTGTGTATGTGTGCACACTTACACTCACACACACACACACACAAAGCAGCTTTTTATTAGATCTGTACAATAGCACGTATTGACATCTCATATCACCTAAAGGGCAACACCCATGAAATAGGGGAATTATATTTTTCTTTTTTTTATTGAGTATGCATGTGGGAATCCCCCCCCCCACTCCTCCTTTTCACCTGCTAATTGTACACAATATTTTCTATAATAATTTACATTTCTTTCACTTTTTCCTACTCACAGGGACAATTTTGGGAACGTTATCTTTAATTTCTCATAAAGAAAATCAGACATGCTCCCTCTGTTTTCTTTGTCAGTCTTTAGTATTTCCTGACGCTCCGAACATAAATCATATCTGACTGTGAGTTTCGCAGCACGTGGACGAGCTGAAGCCAGAAACAGACGGGAAGTGGAGAGTGTTCAGCTGTGTGGAAGAATCTGAGCTTAATCAGAGCTGAGGGCAAGCAGATTAATTACACCGCGACTTTACACACAACACGTAAAAAGTAGACGCTTCGTGTTCCTGCACATGCACGCCCACATGGACACACAAACACACACACACACACACACACACACACACACACACGTGCGTGTGAGGAGAGGCTCACACCGGTGGCCTTGGCTAATAAAGACAGCGTGTTAATGAGCCAATGTAGTTCAAAAAAATGTAAAAAACAGGAAAAGAAAACAACCGCGGAGCAAATAATTCATCGTCATATTGATCTGTGAGTAGAGACGTCGAGCCTCCATTAAGGGCGATGAAAGGAAAGCTCCATCAGCAGGAGAAGCTAAAGGGAGAAATGCGAGATCACAGACAGATTGTCATTAAGGCCGTCATGTGACATGCTCGTGTTTGCACTGCAACGCACACGCAGGAACGTAGACGCGTGCCGCCCTCGCACTGCAACACAGAAGGAGAGGAGGGGAGAGAGAGAGGACGAGACAATAATGAGAGATTAAGAGGAGGAGAAGGGAGAAGGAGAAGGGAGGGCTCCTCTAATAAATCAGAAAAACACGCCGCTCCCGTTTGTTTGGTGATGGACTCAGGCTGAGCTTTTATGAGTGCGCTGGCAATCCTGCAGCATGCCGCATGCATACTAAACCTTTACTGTTACACAGCCGCACTCAGCATGGTCACCATGATGCTACTGAAGAAGTACTACTACTACGACACACTACGATACACAGGGTGAACTAAGGAAAGCGAAGATTTTTAAAAGTTCACCAAAACTACAAATATTTTATGGGTCAAATAACAACTGGTCTTCTATTGCCGTTTATTCGTCACATAACGTCCTTACATACATAACGCCACTTCCATAGTTATTTCAAACAAAACCATGAAGTAGTGTTGTTGCCTAAACCTAACCTAAGTATTACACCACTACTTTCCTCAACCTAACTAATTTGTTTTCTTGGAAGACGAAAGTTTATTTTGGAAAGAAGTATGTATGCATGCATGTGATAAGCTGCGATTGACGCATGTTGCTGGACTTTCGTAGGGGGATGTATTGTCAGAGTAGCTGCATGAGGAAGTGCTCTCCTACTAAGGGCAGCAAGAACAGTTAAAACATATTCAATGTGCTAAGCAATGTTTTCAAAGGGCATTCAGAAAGCTAATTCAGAAGGTACATCATTTACACAAGACTATTTCTCCATCTTCAATCATGCACACACATGCACAAGCACGCACGCACGCACACGCACGCACTCAGGCGCGCGCGCACACGAACGCACACACGCACACGCACGCACAGTCTTTGGTGCATCAGAATTGTCCTGGCAGAGCTCCAAACCTTGTTTTGGGTTTAGCCCATGCTGCGAGAGGAGAGCAGAAGCAGAGAGTGATATACTTCATCCTGGCTCTCATTAGACAACTCGGGGAACATGTCAAACGACAATTTGTTTCCCTTGCATCCAATAAACAGCTCATTCACCGGTCAATCAGTCACCACAGCGGCTAGTCAGATTAAACCCAGCGGAGGTTGACAGAAAGAAAAGAAAGCCAGAGGAGCGAGAGGTTTTAGAGGACAGCTGAGACAAAGAAAACACAGACAGTAATACCATACATGGGAGATATTTGGTTCCGTTTACTGGATAAGTGATGAGAACACCACCTGGTGGGTTATACACTGTAGTGTTTCATACAAACACCTTAGAACATACTGTAGAATGACACAATGTTGTTTGTAATGACAGCACACAACAATACCCGCAATGGGAAAACCTTTAAACTGAATGCAAAATCATTTGAAATCATATGCTGCTAAATGAATGAATGAATGAATTTTATTTATATAGCGCTTTTCACAGACAGTAGTATCACAAAGTGCTTAACAGAGCAGACATTTAAAAGCATAAAAAACACAATGTGACCCTAGGGTCAATAAATTATCTACACAGAGAAAATAAAAAAATAAAATAAAAAATAATAAAAAATAAAATAAAAATGTAAAACATATTTTAAGAGCAGGTCTAGGACATGGGTTTACTTTTACACAAACGCCAGCCTAAACAGGTGGGTTTTAAGCTGGCTTTTAAAAGTATCCACAGTATCTGCAAGGCGCAGAGTTGCAGGCAGAGCATTCCAGAGCCTCGGGGCCACTGCCT
The DNA here is from genome assembly GCA_028022725.1 of Lycodopsis pacificus. Classification (NCBI taxonomy): domain Eukaryota; kingdom Metazoa; phylum Chordata; class Actinopteri; order Perciformes; family Zoarcidae; genus Lycodopsis; species Lycodopsis pacificus. The sequence continues at coordinate 649,765 of CM051699.1, read as the reverse complement.
CAAAGGCTCGGTCACCACGGGTCTTAAATCGTGTGCGTGGGACTGACAGAAGACCTAGAGCGTTTGACCTCAGAGTGCGGGCGGGTGAATATGGGCGAAGTAGATCAGCTACATAAGCCGGAGCCTGACCGTGAAGTGCTCTGTAAGTGATGGTGAGAATTTTAAAGTGTATCCTAGATGCTACAGGGAGCCAGTGGAGAGATCGGAGTACGGGGGTGATGTGAGACCGTCGATTTGTCCTGGTGAGTAATCTGGCGGCAGCATTTTGGATGACCTGCAGACGGTTAAGAGCAGATACACTGAGTGATGTGAAAAGTGAGTTGCAGTAGTCAATGCGTGAAGAGATAAATGTTTGTATGATCATTTCTAATTCAGGTGTTGACACTACAGATCTCAGTTTACTGATATTTCTTAGATGGAAGAAACATGATCTGGACAGCTGCTTAACATGGGGGTCAAACGACATGGATCGATCCCTAGATTGCGTAGGTTGCAATGGGCAGCAGAGGAGAGTGGACTAATAATCTGCCTGATCATGGGGACAAACTCATCTGGAGCAATAACTAGGACCTCCGTCTTAGAGTTGTTGAGTTGCAAGCAGTTTTCTGCCGTCCAGTCTCTGATGGCATTGACACAGTCCAGGAGCCTAGTTAATATGAATGCCTCGCTGGGTTTGAATGACAGATGGAGTTGGATATCGTCTGCATATAAGTGATAGGACACATTATAGCTTTTTATGATCGGTCCCAAAGGTAACAGATAAAGGGAAAATAACAGAGGCCCACAAGACAGTGGAGAGGTAACAGACACAAAATCACCCACAGAGACATTGAAACTTTTGTCATTGAGGTAAGATGTAAACCAGCCTAAATCTGTCAGTGTTGTTTACACGACTAGTAAACTCAGCAGGTACTACTTATTCCTAACTTATCTTATTTTAAGGGAAAGCAGTAGGTGATAGAACAGGGATCAGGCACAGCTAAATCAGGATAGCTCCTGAATATTTACCATATTTGTTCCCCACAGCGCAGGGTGAGACCATTATATGAACCAAATAATTACTGTCACACATGGATTAGGTCTCACCCAGAATGCCTTGGCAAAATTGGGGTAGTGGGGTTAGCCTATGGCACATGTGGGATGGCAGGGTTAAGTTATGACAAAAGTTGGGTAGTGGGGTTAGTTTATGGTAAGAGTTGAGTATTGGGGTTAGTTTACTATAAAAGTTGGGTAGTGGGGTTAGTATATGGTAAAGGTTGGGTAGTGAGGTTAGCTTATGGTAAAAGTTGGATAGCGGGTTAGTTTATGGTAAAAGTTGGGTATTGGGGTTAGTTTATGGTAGAAGTTAGATAACAGGGTTAGTTTATGGTAAAAGTTGGGTATTGGGGTTAGTTTATGGTAAAAGTTGGGTAGTGGGGTTAGTTTATGGTAAAAGTTGGATAGCGTGGTTAGTTTATGGTAAAAGTTGGGTAGTGGGGTTAGTTTATGGTAGAAGTTGGATAGCAGGGTTAGTTTATGGTAAAAGTTGGCTAGTGGGCTTAGTTTATGGTAAAACTTGGGTATTGGGGTTAGTTTACGGTAAAAGTTGGGTAGTGGTGTTAGTATATGGTAAAAGTTGGGTAGTGGGGTTCGTTTACGGTAAAAGTTGGATAGTGGGGTTAGATTATGGTAAAAGTTGGATCGTGGGGTTAGTTCAAGGTAAATGTTGGGTAGTGGGGTTAGTTTATGGTAAAAGTTGGGTAGTGGAGTTAGTTTATGGTAAAAGTTGGGTATTGGGGTTAGTTTACTGTAAAAGTTGGGTAGTGGGGTTAGTATATGGTCAAAGTTGGGTAGTGGGGTTCGTTTATGGTAAAAGTTGGATAGCGGGGTTAGTTTGTGGTGAAAGTTGGGTATTGGGGTTAGTTTATGGTAAAAGTTGGATCGTGGGGTTAGTTCAAGGTAAAAGTTGGGTAGTGGGGTTAGTTTATGGTAGAAGTTGGATAGCAGGGTTAGTTTACTATAAAAGTTGGGTAGTGGGGTTAGTATATGGTAAAGGTTGGGTAGTGGGGTTAGCTTATGGTAAAAGTTGGATAGCGGGTTAGTTTATGGTAAAAGTTGGGTATTGGGGTTAGTTTATGGTAGAAGTTAGATAACAGGGTTAGTTTATGGTAAAAGTTGGGTATTGGGGTTAGTTTATGGTAAAAGTTGGGTAGTGGGGTTAGTTTATGGTAAAAGTTGGATAGCGTGGTTAGTTTATGGTAAAAGTTGGGTAGTGGGGTTAGTTTATGGTAGAAGTTGGATAGCAGGGTTAGTTTATGGTAAAAGTTGGCTAGTGGGCTTAGTTTATGGTAAAACTTGGGTATTGGGGTTAGTTTACGGTAAAAGTTGGGTAGTGGTGTTAGTATATGGTAAAAGTTGGGTAGTGGGGTTCGTTTACGGTAAAAGTTGGATGGTGGGGTTAGATTATGGTAAAAGTTGGATCGTGGGGTTAGTTCAAGGTAAATGTTGGGTAGTGGGGTTAGTTTATGGTAAAAGTTGGGTAGTGGAGTTAGTTTATGGTAAAAGTTGGGTATTGGGGTTAGTTTACTGTAAAAGTTGGGTAGTGGGGTTAGTATATGGTCAAAGTTGGGTAGTGGGGTTCGTTTATGGTAAAAGTTGGATAGCGGGGTTAGTTTGTGGTGAAAGTTGGGTATTGGGGTTAGTTTATGGTAAAAGTTGGATCGTGGGGTTAGTTCAAGGTAAAAGTTGGGTAGTGGGGTTAGTTTATGGTAGAAGTTGGATAGCAGGGTTAGTTTATGGTAAAAGTTGGGTAGTGGGCTTAGTTTATGGTAAAAGTTGGGTATTGGGGTTAGTTTACTGTAAAAGTTGGGTAGTGGGGTTAGTATATGGTAAAAGTTGGGTAGTGGGGTTAGTTTCCGGTAAAAGTTGGATAGTGGGGTTAGTTTATGGTAAAAGTGGGGTATTGGGGTTAGCTTATCGTAAAAGTTGGGTATTGGGGTTAGTTTATGGTAAAGGTTGGATAGCGGTGTTAGTTTATGGTAAAAGTTGGGTATTGGGGTTAGTGTATGGTAAAAGTTGGGTAGTGGGGTTAGTTCAAGTTAAATGTTGGGTATTGGGGTTAGTTTAACGTAAAAGTTGGGTATTGGGGTTAGTTTACTGTAAAAGTTGGGTAGTGGGGTTAGTATATGGTAAAAGTTGGGTAGTGGGGTTAGTTTCCGGTAAAAGTTGGATAGTGGGGTTAGTTTATGGTAAAAGTGGGGTATTGGGGTTAGCTTATCGTAAAAGTTGGGTATTGGGGTTAGTTTATGGTAAAGGTTGGATAGCGGTGTTAGTTTATGGTAAAAGTTGGGTATTGGGGTTAGTGTATGGTAAAAGTTGGGTAGTGGGGTTAGTTCAAGTTAAATGTTGGGTATTGGGGTTAGTTTAACGTAAAAGTTGGGTATTGGGGTTAGTTTATGGTAAAAGTTGGGTATTGGGGTTAGTTTATGGTAAAAGTTGGGTATTGGGGTTAGTCTATCGTAAAAGTTGGATAGTGGGGTTAGTTCAAGTTAAATGTTGGGTATTGGGGTTAGTTTATCGTAAAAGTTGGGTATTGGGGTTAGTTTATGGTAAAAGTTGGGTAGTCGGGTTAGTATATGGTAAAAGTTGGGTAGTGGGGTTAGTTTACGGTAAAAGTTGAGTATTGGGGTTAGTTTATGGTGAAAGTTGGGTATTGGGGTTAGTTTATTGTAAAAGTTGGGTAGTGGGGTTAGTTTATGGTAAAAGTTGGGTAGTGGGGTTAGTATATGGTAAAAGTTGGGTAGTGGGGTTAGTTTATGGTAAAAGTTGGATAGCGGGGTTAGTTTAAGGTGAAAGTTGGGTATTGGGGTTAGTTTATGGTAAAAGTTGGATAGCGGGGTTAGTTTATGGTAAAAGTTGGGTAGTGGGCTTAGTTTACGGTAAAAGTTGGATCGTGGGGTTAATTCAAGGTAAATGTTGGGTAGTGGGGTTAGTTTATTGTAAAAGTTGGGTGGTGGGGTTAGTTTATGGTAAGAGTTGAGTATTGGGGTTAGTTTACTGTAAAATTGGGTAGTGGGGTTTATATATGGTAAAAGTTGGGTATTGGGGTTAGTTTATCTTAAAAGTTGGGTATTGGGGTTAGTTTATCGTAAAAGTTGGGTATTGGGGTTAGTCTATCGTAAAAGTTGGATAGTGGGGTTAGTTCAACTTAAATGTTGGGTATTGGGGTTAGTTTATCGTAAAAGTTGGGTATTGGGGTTAGTTTATGGTAAAAGTTGGGTAGTCGGGTTAGTATGTGGTAAAAGTTGGGTAGTGGGGTTAGTTTACGGTAAAAGTTGAGTATTGGGGTTAGTTTATGGTGAAAGTTGGGTATTGGGGTTAGTTTATTGTAAAAGTTGGGTAGTGGGGTTAGTTTATGGTAAAAGTTGGGTAGTGGGGTTAGTATATGGTAAAAGTTGGGTAGTGAGGTTAGTTTATGGTAAAAGTTGGATAGCGGGGTTAGTTTAAGGTGAAAGTTGGGTATTGGGGTTAGTTTATGGTAAAAGTTGGATAGCGGGGTTAGTTTATGGTAAAAGTTGGGTAGTGGGCTTAGTTTACGGTAAAAGTTGGATCGTGGGGTTAATTCAAGGTAAATGTTGGGTAGTGGGGTTAGTTTATTGTAAAAGTTGGGTAGTGGGGTTAGTTTATGGTAAGAGTTGAGTATTGGGGTTCGTTTACGGTAAAAGTTGGATAGTGGGGTTAGTTTATGGTAAAAGTTGGATCGTGGGGTTAGTTTATGGTAAAAGTTGGGTAGTGGGCTTAGTTTATGGTAAAAGTTGGATCGTGGGGTTAGTTCAAGGTAAATGTTGGGTAGTGGGGTTAGTTTATGGTAAAAGTTGGGTATTGGGGTTAGTTTATGGTAAAAGTTGGGTAGTGGGGTTAGTTTACGGTAAAAGTTGGATGGCGCGGTTAGTTTATGGTAAAAGTTGGGTAGTGGGGTTAGTTTATGGTAGAAGTTGGATAGCAGGGTTATTTTATGGTAAAAGTTGGGTAGTGGGCTTAGTTTATGGTAAAAGTTGGGTATTGGGGTTAGTTTACGGTAAAAGTTGGGTAGTGGGGTTAGTATATGGTAAAAGTTGGGTAGTGGGGTTAGTATATGGTAAATGTTGGGTAGTGGGGTTAGTTTATGGTAAAAGTTGGGTAGTGGGGTTAGTTTATGGTAAAAGTTGGGTATTGGGGTTAGTTTACTGTAAAAGTTGGGTAGTGGGGTTAGTATATGGTCAAAGTTGGGTAGTGGGGTTAGTTTATGGTAAAAGTTGGGTATTGGGGTAAGTTTATGGTAAAAGTTGGATAGCACGGTTAGTTCATGGTAAAAGTTTGATAGTGCGTGTAGCTGCACTGATCCAACAATAATGGCGACGCTTTGTACTTATGACTTGATGAAATTTATTTTCCGTTCTCGCTCTTCCTCTCTCTCTCTCTCTCTCCACTCTGACACCATAGACACCGTTAAAACTACAAACAGAACATAAACATTTGTACGTAAATTGCGAGCTCTTGTGGAGTCTCTCAGGCAAATGTCCGTTGGCAAAGGCACATTTGCTGGCACACGTTGTTAGCACATATTAGCACATTAATAATGACATAAACTGCGAACTACAATCTCAAAAAATGCAACACATTTAAACGTAGAGGCAGGTCAACAACAATACACACAAATATATGTACAAATGAACACTTTACCATGTGCACCTCTTGGATCACATGCAGAATCAGTTTACCCTGGTCGTTTACTCCTCTTAGCTTCTGCGTGAGCTAACGACCCACAATGCCACGGTCATATGCCCACGCCCACTCTGGGTGTGGCCTGTTACTTAGCAACATACATGACGAAATATGATACATTGAGGCACCACATACGGTACCATATCAACTCAAAAGAATAAACAATTACACATGTTTCCTTGACAGTTACAGTGGGGTTAGTTTATGGTAAAAGTTCGGTATTGGGGTTAGTTTATGGTAAAAGTTGGGTATTGGGGTTAGTTTATGGTAAAAGTTGGGTATTGGGGTTAGCTTATGGTAAAAGTTGGGTATTGGGGTTAGTTTATGGTAAAAGTTGGGTATTGGGGTTAGTTTTCGGTAAAAGTTGGGTAGTGGGGTTAGTATATGGTAAAAGTTGGGTAGTGTGGTTAGTATATGGTAAATGTTGGGTAGTGGGGTTAGTTTATGGTAAAAGTTGGAAGCCGTGTTGTATTAGTCTTGTCAGCATGGCTCTGTTTGTCACGGGAGTTCACCGGTAGGACCCAAACGCAAGACCACAGGAGACAGAAGTTAGTATTAACAGGGTTTATTTAGAGGGTGCGTGAAGGTGCGGAGCCTGTGGTCCGACACCGGAGGGCAGGTGGATGGCCGGTGTGAGTCCCGTGGCTCGACACCGGAGGGTTGGCAGATCGACGGTGTGATGTCCCGTGGCTCGACACCGGAGAGTGCGTAGATCGACCAGTACTCTACACCCGTAGGAGAGAGGAGAGAGATTAGAACAGGACGATACAACGGGGTTCAACTCACGGAACGGCGGCGGCGGAGGCTACCGAGGCAGAAGACAATACGGACTGACAACCCAGGCCTGCAAGGGGCTGATAGGCTGCCGGGTAACGAGCCAGATTGTCCGCAGCTGTGCATCCATCAGGGCGGTGGCAGTGGGAGGAGTCTGGAGGCAGGTCCGAGAAAACACCAAACACATGGCATAACAAAACAAACAGGGGAATGACAGACACATGAGGAGAGGAGATTGGGGGGGAAACAGAGGTTAACACACAGTGGGTCAGACAGGGATCCTGACAGTACCCCCCCTCAATGGGAGCCTCCAGGCGGTCTGCCAGTCTTGTCCGGGTGCAGTCGATGAAAATCCCGAATTAGAGTGGGGTCGAGGATCCTAGACCGGGGCACCCATGAGCGTTCCTCAGGACCATAGCCCTCCCAGTCCACGAGGTATTGGAACCCCCGACCCCGACGGCGAACATCCAAAAGTCTGTTGACCGTATGCACCGGGTCTCCGTCGATGAGTCGGGCGGGCGGTGGGGGTCTGGCCGGAGGGCACAGGTGGACACCGGTTTGATCAGTGACACGTGGAACGTTGGATGGATCCTCATGGATGAGGGGAGTCTCAGACGAACTGCGGAAGGGTTGATAATGGCCTGGACCTCAAAAGGACCGATGAACCGGGGGGACATCTTCCGGGATTCGGTCCGTAATGGGATGTCCTTGGCGGAGAGCCACACCATTTGACCGACTCGGTAATATGGAGCAGGGATGTGGCGGCGATCCACCAAACGTTTGTTTTGTACCGCCGTGCGGAGAAGGGCGGCCCGGGTCTCCCTCCACACCTTCCTACAGCGACGAAGGTGGCGCTGAACTGAGGGAACGGCTATCTCCACCTCCTGGGCGGGGAACAGAGGTGGCTGGTAACCCAGGGAGGCCTCGAATGGAGTGTGACCAGTAGCCGATGATGTATGGGAGTTGTGGGCATATTCCACCCAAGGCAGGTGAGTACTCCAGCTGGAGGGATTCGATGCTGCCACGCAGTGGAGGGAGGCCTCAAGCTCCTGATTAAGCCTCTCTGTCTGCCCATTGGACTGGGGGTGGAACCCAGAGGACAGACTGATGGTTGCGCCGAGGGCCCGGCTGAAGGCTCTCCAGACCTGGGATATGAACTGCGGGCCTCGGTTTGACACAATGTCCACAGGGATCCCATGCAGACGGAACACCTGGCTGACCATGATGTCAGCCGCCTCCTGAGCTGAGGGAAGCTTGGGCAGAGCAGGGAAGTGAGCCGCCTTGGAGAAGCGGTCAACCACCGTAACGATGACCGTGTTTCCTTGCAAGGGTGGCAGGCCTGTGACGAAGTCCAGGGCGATATGGGACCAGGGACGATGTGGCGCTGGGAGGGGTTGCAGCAAGCCGGCGGGAGGTCGGTGTGACGCTTTATTGCGGGCACAGGTTGAGCAGGCGAGGACAAATGCTCTAGTGTCTGCCTCCAGCGATGTCCACCAAAAGGTTCTCCGAAGCAGATCAATGGTGCGTCTGACGCCAGGGTGACAGGAGAACCGGGAGGTGTGCGCCCACTGGAGCACTTGGGAGCGTGCGGACAGGGGAACAAAGAGGCGGCCGGGAGGCCCGCCTCCGGGGTCTGGCTGGGTCCGGAGAGCGTCCTGCACCACTGATTCGATCTCCCAGGTGAGCGAGGCTGTCACACAGGTTGCAGGGAGGATGGTACCAGGACTGGAGGAGTGACCCTCGGGAGAGAACTGGCGAGAGAGAGCATCAGGCTTGGTATTCTTGTGGCCCGGGCGGTAGGAGATGGTGAAGTCAAACCGTCCGAAGAATAATGACCACCGAGCCTGGCGAGAGTTTAACCGCTTGGCCGTCCGAATGTACTCCAGGTTCTTATGGTCCGTCCAGACCACGAACGGATGAACAGCCCCCTCTAGCCAGTGTCTCCACTCCTCGAGAGCCAGCTTAATTGCCAGCAGTTCCCGGTTTCCAACGTCGTAGTTTCTCTCTGCTGGGTTCAACCGGCGGGAATAGTAGGCGCAAGGGCGAAACTTCGAGTCCGAGTCCGAACGTTGTGACAGGATGGCCCCCACGCCCGTGTCAGAGGCGTCCACTTCAACAAAGAACTGTCGGGCTGAATCAGGATGGGGGCGGAGGAGAACCGTTCCTTGAGGAGTTTGAATGCCTGACCGGCCTCCGGTGTCCATACAAATATGGTCTTGGAAGAGGTGAGCCCAGTGAGTGGGGCTGCTAGCTTACTGTAGTTCCTGATGAATCGGCGGTAGAAGTTGGCAAACCCCAGAAATTGTTGGAGCTGTTTCCGGGAGGAGGGAGTCGGCCATTCAGTTACAGCCTTGACCTTTTCTGGATCCGTCCTCACTTGACCCCTCTCAATGATGAATCCCAGGAACTGAACTGAGGTCACATGGAACTCACATTTCTCTGCCTTCGCAAACAGCTTGTTCTCCAGTAGGCGCTGGAGGACCAACCAAATGTGGCGCTGATGCTCCTGAAGGTCCGCAGAATAGATGAGGATATCATCTATGTACACAAACACAAAACGGTTCAGGAAGTCCCGGAGTACGTCGTTTACCAACGCCTGGAAAACGGCTGGGGTATTGGTTAGTCCAAATGGCATGACCAAGTACTCGAAGTGACCGAGGGGGGTGTTGAACCCAGTCTTCCACTCATCCCCTGCTCGGATCCGCACCAGGTGGTATGCATTGCGAAGGTCAAGCTTGGTGAAGATTGTGGCTCCAGACAGGGGTTCAAACGCAGAATTAATCAGTGGCAGAGGGTATTTGTTCCGGGTGGTGATGCTGTTCAGACCCCGATAGTCGATGCAGGGCCTGAGGCTCTTATCCTTCTTAGAGACAAAGAAGAATCCAGCTCCGAGTGGTGATGAGGACGGGCGAATGATTCCAGCTTTCAAAGATTGAGAGATGTACTCCTCCATGGACGCCTTCTCAGGTCTAGACAGGTTATATAACCGACTGGAAGGGAGCGAAGCGCCCGGGTGGAGGTCAATAGCGCAGTTGTAGGGGCGGTGAGGTGGTAAGGAGAGGGCCCGAGCCTTGCTAAACACCTCCCCGATGTCATGGTAGGCGGTGGGCACGGAGGCGAGATCTGGCAAAGGCTCGTGGTAGCCCTGGGGGGTTCCTCCAGGGGGTAGCGCAGATCTTAGGCAGTTAGCATGACAGTAGGGGCTCCATGCGGCAATCCTCCCCGCCGCCCAGTCAATCCGAGGGTTATGGGTGGTGAGCCAAGGGTGGCCCAGAACCAGGGGGTTTTGCGGAGAAGGAAAAACGTAAAACTGAAGTCTCTCTCTGTGATTACCGGACAGGATGAGCTGCAGCGGCTGGGTCCGGTGAGTGACTCTGGCTAGGAAGCTGCCGTCTAGGGCATTGACCACTAGCGGACACTCTAGCATCTCCAAGGGAATCTGGGCTCTGGCTATAAATTCAGTGTCCATGAAATTTTGTTCTGCTCCAGAGTCCACCAGAGCCGAGAGAGAGAGGGAGCGAGAGTGCAGAGAGAGAGACGCAGGCAACAACAGTCTTGGTAGGGAGTTGAGAGAAGGCTCGGGTCCGCTCACCAGTATCCCAACCATTACTGGCGAGCGCCCCCGTTTGACCGAACTGGACAGGAGGAAATGGAATGTCCCAGGCGGCCACAGTACAGGCAGTCGCCTGCTCTGATCCGCCTATCTCTCTCCTGTGGCGAAAGGTGGGCACGGCCGAGCTGCATAGGCTCCACCTCCGAGGTAGAAGAGGGAACGAATCCGAAGCCTGACGACCTATCCGCTCGTCCTGATAGGCTGACGCAGGAGCACGAGGGCGGAAGCTGGAAGAGGATGACGTCACGGGCGATGCCCCTTGGGACCTGTAGTTCCTCTCCCGTCGCCTCTGCCGCATCAGATTATCCAGCCCGATCGAGAGTTTAATCAGCTCCTCCAACGAGCCGGCCTTATTACAGGTTGCTAGTTCATCTTTCACGGCTTCGGATAGTCCGTGAAGGAAAACTCCCCCGAGCGCCGTCTCTCCCCACCCGGACTCGGCGGCGAGAATGCGGAAGTCCACTGAGTGTTCCGCTACACTCGCTTGACCCTGTCGTAAGCGGAGGAGGCGCTGAGCTGCATCCTCGGAGTCCACCGGGTGGTCGAAAACCCTCTTCAGATCCTCCACAAAGTTGACATAATCCACAAGATTAGGCAGGTCGATGCTCAGTGTGTTCGTGGCCCAGTCCAAGGCCCTTCCCCGCAGTAAGCCGACCACGTAAGAAACCTTGGACCTGCTGGAGGCGAAAGTCTGGGGCTGTCGGTCAAACACCTGCCTGCATTGAAACAGGAAGCCCCGGCATCTCCCCAGCGTTCCGTCATAGGGATCCGGAGATGGCACGGGGGACTCCCGAACCGGCGGGGCGAGGACTGGAGAGGGGAGTGCAGGTGCGGGGTCCGGTGCTGGAGCCTGCTGAGGCTGGACTGTCCGAGCCAGTTCCTGCACGATGAGGCCAATCTGAGAGACCTCAGCTGCGATGGATTGCTGTGTGTGACGCATCTCCTGGAGCATCTTCTGGTGTGCCTCCAGCAGCGTGCTATGTCCGGCCAGCGTAGGTGCTCCTGTGGTCGCTGAATCCATTTTCTGGTCAGTCCGTTCTGTCACGGGAGTTCACCGGTAGGACCCAAACGCAAGACCACAGGAGACAGAAGTTAATATTAACAGGGTTTATTTAGAGGGTGCGTGAAGGTGCGGAGCCCGTGGTCCGACACCGGAGGGCAGGTGGATGGCCGGTGTGAGTCCCGTGGCTCGACACCGGGGGAATGGTAGCTCGACGGTGTGATGTCCCGTGGCTCGACACCGGAGGGTTGGCAGATCGACGGTGTGATGTCCCGTGGCTCGACACCGGAGAGTGCGTAGATCGACCAGTACTCTACACCCGTAGGAGAGAGGAGAGAGATTAGAACAGGACGATACAACGGGGTTCAACTCACGGAACGGCGGCGGCGGAGGCTACCGAGGCAGAAGACAATACGGACTGACAACCCAGGCCTGCAAGGGGCTGATAGGCTGCCGGGTAACGAGCCAGATTGTCCGCAGCTGTGCATCCATCAGGGCGGTGGCAGTGGGAGGAGTCTGGAGGCAGGTCCGAGAAAACACCAAACACATGGCATAACAAAACAAACAGGGGAATGACAGACACATGAGGAGAGGAGATTGGGGGGGGAAACAGAGGTTAACACACAATGGGTCAGACAGGGATCCTGACACTGTTCCCTTTTGTTCCTTCCACCAATCAGCTTTCAGCATTCCCTCATGTCTGCCCATCTTTGTCTTGTTGTCGGATTAGTTTCTTGTGTATGGTCCTGTCTTTTGTCTGTTTATGGTCGGTTTGTCTTAATTTTTGTTTGGCGCTCTGTACAGGTTTGCCTGTGTCCTTGCCCACTGTTGCCTGTTCTGTTCTGCTTGTAACTGTTTTCAAATTAATTTGCTGCATCGTTTCTGCTGCCTCTTCATTTTTGGTCCCTTTTCGTGTAAATGATCCTCACTGCAAAAATTCTCCAATTCACAAAGATCAGCACTAATAGCCACATTCAGTTACAAATTATTAGCATCTTCAGAGAGTTGGTGGTAACTGAAGCACATTAATAATGGAAGTCACACCCAGACTTTCCAGTGATCATGGCATAATGAATCCCAAACTGGGTTTCTCTCTGTCACTTTCAAATGCCTTTTCTAAAGTTTTGAGGAATGCGTCTGCACCTTGTTGGTCAGGACCTGTAGTTCACGGTCTGTAAATGTAATTTTCCTTTTTCTCTTTGCCTACTGCTACATGTTGCATTCCATCTTTGCAAGACGTATGAGGAGTATGAGAAAAATGTGTGCTGACCTGTTAAACTGAAGTAGGGTTTCTGGATACACAGACATTCATGCTAAACCAAGATTGTCCTTGCAGGAAAAGCGACGGCATCAGTGTATGGTATGTTCAGGGTTACAGAGCACTACTTAACTGTTCAAACCTTAAAGTAGAGTAACTCTTAGAGTAGAAACAGTTTTACTGAATGTGGAAAGCTTAAACCGCGCTACTGGCTCTAATGGTGGATTTAGATTCATTATAAATACGCCACACTTGAATGAATGAATGAATTTTATTTATATAGCGCTTTTCACAGCCAGTAGTATCACAAAGTGCTTAACAGAGCGGACATTTAAAAGCAAAAAATTAAAAACAAATAAAATTAAAAAATAAAAATAAAATGTAAAACATATTTTAAGAGCAGGTCTAGGACATGGGTTTACTTTTACACAAACGCAAGCCTAAACAGGTGGGTTTTGAGCTGGCTTTTAAAAGTATCCACAGTATCTGCGAGGCGCAGAGTTGCAGGCAGAGCATTCCAGAGCCTCTGGGCCACTGCCTCAAAGGCTCGGTCACCACGGGTCTTAAATTGTGTGCGTGGGACTGACAGAAGACCTAGAGCGTTTGACCTGAGAGTGCGGGCGGGTGAATAGGGGCGAAGTAGATCAGCTACATAAGCCGGAGCCTGACCGTCAAGTGCTCTGTAAGTGATGGTGAGAATTTTAAAGTGTATCCTAGATGCTACAGGGAGCCAGTGGAGACATCGGAGTACGGGGTGATGTGAGACCGTTGATTTGTCCTGGTGAGTAATCTGGCGGCAGCATTTTGGATGACCTGCAGACGGTTAAGAGCAGATACACTTAGTGATGTGAAAAGTGAGTTGCAGTAGTCAATGCGTGAAGAGATAAATGTGTGTATGATCATTTCTAATTCAGGTGTTGATACTACAGATCTCAGTTTACTGATATTTCTTAGATGGAAGAAACATGACCTGGACAGCTGCTTAACATGAGGGTCAAACGATATGCACTGTAAAATGTAATTGATGACCTTACTAAAAAAAAAAAGTGACCGTAACTCATTTCTGCTTAATTAGTTGACTATACTGAAGGAAACGTATGGGGTCAGATCAGTCTCAATAATCACAAATGCACACATAAAGATTCACAAATGCGCACACAACGATTCACAAATATATTCGATTTACAAATAAATAAATTACGATTTATATAAATGTAAAAAAAAAATCACAAATATATTTCTGCATTTGTAAGTATTTCTGTGTGGATTCTTTATATTTGTTTGTGGATTTGTATGTATTTATTTGTGGATCACACTGCATTTCTTTGCAAAGCGCTACAGAACATATTCGTGGATTATTGAGACTCCCCTGACGTGCCTCGATTCACAAATGCGTTTTTTCAACATTCTCTTTTTCAACCAATCACATGAGCGCAGCTCCCCCCTCCCCTCCCCACGAGGCTGCCAGGCGAGAGTTACGCAATTTGCGGAAGCGACAGGGGAAGCTCAAAGGCACTTCCTGTTGCAAACGCAACCGTTTTGGTGCAAATTCCGCGGGAGTTTAGCCTTTATTTGTCGTTATTTGACATTATGTGACAATACATTAAGGTCATTGAAGGTATGACTGTTGGTAGTTGTAATTAGTTTCGTAAAAAAAGGCCGAATTGTAATAGTATGGCTACTCGTTTTCATTAGCAAGCTAATGTAGGCTAACATCAATTGGTACTTGTTGCCATGGCAACGATACACACTTTCATGCAGACTGAAGGAATGCAAATTGTAAACATGGATAATATGCATTGTACTGTTTAGAATGATAGCAACCCATATAACCTATTGATTTGTATATATATACATATATACGTATGTATATATATAGGTATGTATCTATATGAATATATTTATATGTATGTATATGTAAGAGCCAGAAGCTTATATATTAGTTAATTGGAAAAGATATGTAAAACATATTGAAAAGCATTTATGTTAATTATTGACACTCCCCTTTTTTCCTGATTTAATCACGTCATGACAGCAGCCGGTGCAAAACCCGAAGAGCTGCATTAAACACGGGAGCATATAGTTTTTTTACCGTGTGACAGTGTATATTTTTTGTGTATTTAGTTAACGCTTTGTTGCGTAAAATAAAAGAGAAAACGAAAAGAATCAAACGATCTCCTGTCATTCGCGTGAGGAAATGAAGTCACTGTGTCTGCAGCTCATTTGCTGCTTAATAACGAACAACACCGACGGAACGCCGCTACAGTATATATTTATACAATTTGTATCCAACTTTTTTTCTTTGTTTGTCCTGTCTCTCTCAACAGGACAGTAGTTTGGGGGAGGCAGTAAGAAGAAACTGATCACATGTTTTTTTACGAAACTAATTACAACTACCAACAGTCATACCTTCAAGGACCTTAATGTATTGTCACATCATGTCAAATAACGACAAATAAAGGCTAAACTAATCCGCACCAAAACGGGAGTGCCTTTGAGCTTCCCCTGTCGCTTCCGAAAATTGCGTAACTCTAACGCCTGGCAGCCTCGTGGGGAGGGGAGGGGGGAGCTGCGCTCATGTGATTGGTTGAAAAAGAGATTGTTGAAAAAACGCATTTGTGAATCGAGGCACGTCAGGGGAGTCTCAATAATCCACGAATATGTTCTGTAGCGCTTTGCAAAGAAATGCAGTGTGATCCACAAATAAATACATACAAATCCACAAACAAATATAAAGAATCCACACAGAAATACTTACAAATGCAGAAATATATTTGTGATTTTTTTTTACATTTATATACATCTTAATTTATTTATTTGTGCATTGGAATGTATTTGTGAATCGTTCTGCGTGCATTTGTAAATCAAATATATTTGTGAATTGTTGTGTGCGCATTTGTGAATCTTTATGTGTGCATTTGTGATTATTGAGACTGATCTGACCCCATAGAAACGTGGTAAAGAACACTTTCTGGTGAGTAAAGTTGTGAAACTCATCAGCTCAAGTAACCTTTAATATATAAAAACCAGTGAGGTGGACCATCTGTAAAGTCCGGAGAAAGACGAGACCGAACTCGGCCGCATTCGACGACTACACATGCGCAGTTCAACACTTCACCTGACTGAAGTCGGTCTTTGCTCGAGGTGTAATGGCAGATGCACGAAGCGAGAGGAGAGCGCTACTTCGTCAAGTTATTTGAAGGTAAGTTTCAGCAACATAATGAAATAAAATGTCACTGGCTATCTATTTAGCAAACATAGTCGGCCCTTTACCGTATTATCTATCTGTTAATTAGGGGTTGGAGGTTAACTTTATGTCTTCGATTTTGAAAGCTAGTGAACGTTAAAGCTAACGCTAGCCCGTGCCAAACCCCGCTACAATAACTACTTTTAACAATGACTTGGCAGACGGAGCGTACGGGTGCAATGGCAACTGTGTCGATATTTCAGTCCGTGGATCCTACAACCGTTTACGGCGCAGTCAAATGGGACCGTCAGAGAAGCGACCTTCGGGAAACGAGTCAAAATGTTTATCCGTTTACCAATTTAGAAGTAACGTACAGTACACTTGACATAACGCCACGTTTCATTTATTACTCTTGATGTTACGAAACATTTATTTAAAGGCAGACAGGATGGTGGCGGTTATATTAATAACAGTGGCTGTCTGAATCGCGTACATTGAAATACACCGCCTTACGGGAGTCTCACAACGTTACTGTCAGTGAATGGAGCTGAAATGTAGTGTTCGGTTAAGCTGAACGAGGAATAATTCTCCAACAACCGTATGATGGCGGGCCTCTCGGGCACAGAGAGAGTGACACTGTCCCAACAGCAAGCATACGGGTTTTAACGTTAAAATAACGTCTTATATTGTGATATTTACTGGAAATTAAACGGCGCAGATCGGGAGGAGGGAAGGACTTTGAAAGTGAACGGAAAGATTAACGTGAGACAACATCCGGTTTCTTAAGACGAACATCCGGGTTTCAGAATAAGATGCCAACAAAGTATACATATTGCATAATGGAAATTAGATTAAATGAATTATATTCACATTAAGTATAAAACATGCTACCTGCATCTCGTGAGTTAAAGGAAAAATACACCTAAATTGTGCGTAAAGTGTCTTTATTCTTTGATTTGAGGGTTGCTGGAAATGAATAATACCTGACAGTCAATTAAGATATTTTACTAAGTAAAAAACTGAATTTGTACCTTCAAATGGCACATTCAAAAAAAATTTAAGTTGCTATAAAAATGTTTTTCTCACAAATTCCACACAATGACTAATGCATAAATTCAGCACAAAAATGGGTAATATCACAATATTTGAGGTGCTACAAAAATATTTTTTCTCAATAATTCCATACAATGACTGATATATATGTAATCAAGGCATCGTTGACTTAATAATTGTTAATAGTTGTTTAAAACATTTAATAATAACAATAAATAACCACAAAGAAATAAGAATAAAATTGAATATGATTGTCTGATTTGTTTGTTTTTTGTTAAATAAATCTAAGGAAACACTTTGAATCTGTAGGCTACTGCCTAATAGTCTTATTATTGCCATTTGATGACAATTGCTCATATATTGTAAGCCAAAATAAGTATATGTATTATTCTGAACAAAGGTTAAATGTTATTTCACAAGTTTCAAAAAATGCCCCCGATTTTTTGAAAATGCCCCTGGATTTCAGTCAGTGGGGGCAAAAATTGCCCCCCAAAAATATGTGAATTTCCTACCCTGCCAGACATCCACTTGTGGATGAGTAATTCAGTCGTTACAAACAAACAAAAAACTATGAATAATAGAGAAAAAAAACATACAATATATATCATGGCTAGCAAGGACAAGTATTTGTGATTTTAAGTTTTAAAATCTTGAAATCTTCTATTTAACTGATAGCTAGTTAGCCATAAACATGCAACTTGACTGAGTTATTTGCAGTTTGACTGATTGCTTTTGTTGTTTCTTTTGTAGGCTTTGCTGAAACCTGGCAATGAATTGGAAGTGTAAGTACTGCTTGTTTTCTTCTGAAAAGAGGGCTCAACTCTTCAAACACTACCGCTTAAAACATGGAAGCTATGCCAGATTGACACCAATCCCATGCCTCCACACAGATTGTTTATGTTCATTCAAGTCATTTAATGCCCTCAAAGTGCATTTGACAAGAGTTCACTCCCGTGATGTTCATGATGGGCAAATGAGTGGAGCTGAAGAAATCCCTGTGATATTCCATTGTCTTCTTTGCAATTTTGAAGAGCCCTGCACTGAACAAATGTTTTTATCCCATTTGTGGCAACATCTGAAAAAACAGGAAACGGTTCAGTGTCCATATAAAAACTGCACTTTTAACAGCAATGTCTACTCGACATTTAATGCTCATAAATGTAAACAACATGGGCTTCCCAGTCAGAAGCAGTTGAAGCCTGACATTGCCGTGCACATAACGCCACACAATTCGGATCCAGATGTGGCACAAGATGTACCAGAAGAGGCTTTTTCCAATGATCCAGCAGATTTTTTCCAAGAGGAGGATGAGGTTGAAACTGAAGATTTGGATCATTTACAGCATCAACTGAAGCATAATTTAGCCTCGCTCTTTCTTAAACTGCAGGCAGTCTTGCACATATCTGACATGGCAGTACAAGAGTTAATCCAACAATTTAATCAGATTGTTCTTCTCACAGAGCCCCTTTTGCGTAATGCCATTAAGCAAATTCTCAATGAACATGGTGTCAGTGACGATTCAGTTGTGAGAGAGATTGTGAATGCTGTCAAAGAGAATAACCTGTTCTTGCAGATGACTGATGTTGGCAAGTCACTCTCTACGGCCAGTAAAAGAACATCATATTTTCAGAAGGAATTTCCAATGGTCATGCCAGTTGAATACAGGCTTGACAAAGAATCGCAGTCACTGACTTACGTGTCAATTCTGGAAATGCTACAAAAACTGTTAAACAAGGCTGATGTCCTCTATAAAATTCTCACTCTTGGTGACAGAGTTGATGGATTTAACAGTTACAGAGATGGCACTCTCTATCAGGAAAATGATTTTTTTAAGACTGAGACCTTAAGGATTGTGCTAGGCCTTTACATCGATGATTTTGAGATTGCGAATCCCCTGGGCACTTCAAGAAAGAAACACAAACTGTGTGGGGTTTATTGGGTTCTTGCCAATCTCCCCTCAAAACATCGCTCCTCTCTTCACTCTATTCAGCTAGCAATACTATGCAAAGCAAGTGCAGTCAAACAGTATGGCTATGCAGATGTCCTCCACCCACTTCTTCAAGACCTTGTTACTCTTGAAAAACACGGAGTCTATGTTGAGCAGTTAGGCGAGTGTGTAAAAGGAACTGTGCTCTATGTGTCCGCTGATAACCTAGTTGCTCATTCTTTGGCTAGTTTCCAGGAGTGTTTCAGCATCCTTGCCGACTCTGCATGGCAAAGAAGAGTGACATTCAGCAGAAAGAGGTCCAGTCAGGAGCATTTGAACGCAGAACCAAACAGAATCATGACAGGCAAGTTTCTGAAGTTCTACAGGATCCAAATTTGGTGAAAGAGTATGGTGTGAAACGTCCTTGTGTTTTAACAGAGAAGTTGGAACATTTCCACACGGTCACTGGGTTTCCACCAGACATAATGCATGACCTGTTGGAGGGTATAATCCCCATTGAGATGTCCTTGTGCATTAATGATTTGATCTCCAAGAAGTACATCTCCCTTGAGTCCTTAAATGAAGCCATCAAACATTTTCCTTACAAATTCACAGACAGAACTGATCAGCCTCAGATCATCCCAGCCACATATGCCTCTAGAGGTACCATTGGTGGTAACGCCCATGAAAACTGGGCACTTACAAGACTTCTCCCACTCATGATTGGTTTTGATGTCCCAGAAAATGATCAAACATGGGAAATTTTAATGCTTTTGAAGGACATCGTAGAACTGACTGTGTTGTTTAGATTAACAGAAGACACTCTTGATTTCCTTGATGCCAAGATCTCAGAGCACAGAGGTTTACTTTTAACAGTATTTCCTCATTTCAAATTGCGCCCCAAGCACCACTTCATTGAACATTATTCGCAGTTGATGAGGCTGTATGGGCCGCTAAGAGATATGTGGACAATGCGCTTTGAAGGAAAGCACAAATTCTTCAAACAAGTCATTCGCAACACAAAAAACTTCAAAAACATCCCACAAACTCTCGCTGTCCGACATCAAAAAATGATGGCATACCATGTGGACTCGTCCTCATTTTTCAAGCCATCCATCCAAATGGACAAGGTGACAGTTCATTTGGTTTCATCTTTCCCTGAGAATATTCAGAACTTGCTGAAGGAGAGGTATGCTGCTCAGAACACTGTCCTTGTCGCATCATCTGTGAGCATTGATAGCATCAAATACAGTCCAGATATGATTGTATCTATTGGTGCTTGTTCATGTCTACCTGATTTTAGGCAAATTCACAAAATCCTTGTCATTAACAGTGAGGTTTTGTTTTTGTGCAAACATCTAACATCATGGTACAATCAGCATCTGCTTTCATATGAGCTATGCAGTCATGTGTCATCACTGTCAGTCAACAGGCTCTCTGATCTGAATGACCCGTTTCCTCTGGCAGCCTACAGAATTAGGGGCAAAACATTTGTTACCCTCAGACATTATATTTTGTGCTGATTGGATGCTGAAGATTTGGATGTCAAATGCCGTGAAGTAATTGTGGGGGGCTGAATCTCAGCCCACCGAGGAGACCATAGCACATTGTCCAGCTGCTGTGTTTACAGTCGACACGCTGCTCTAATAATAACTCTACCAAGACTGATTTACAATTATAAGGAATTTAATCCCAACAGTAAGCATACGATTATACACTGAAGTACACCATTCCCATGAAATATTACACTATTTAACCCACGTATGGAAAAAACTACCTCTGGTCCCAGGACACAGCCGTCCCCAGGGAACCACACGCTAAAGAGGCAGAAAAACACTTTCTATGCCCTCCCTCATATCCATTTGAAACACCTCCCCTTTCTTCTATGCCAATTCCTATTGGCCACCTTCCAGGAGTGTTGTGCTGTAGACGCCTTCTTTCAAATCTCTTTCCCTAATTCATAACACATTCACTGTCTGTCAGTAGGTTTTGCTTAATCCCTCTATGATAATCTTACAGTATAAAAGCTAAGCTCCTGCAACTTTGGCAAAAACTTCATGTCTTTAACTTACTTTTAGCTACTAATCTTACATCACTTTTATGCTTATTTTAATTATGCATTTCCAAAACACTTATGATTATGCCTAAATATGAATTATTAATTATTAATTATGAAACACTTTTATTATATCTACTGACAGACAGTTCTACGCTCAAATTTCCTACATAATTAAACTGCATTTTTTTGGGGATCTTTTGTAGAGTCACAACAAAGACTGGAGATGAGGACCACACTAAGGATAATTGTACAGGAAAATGACATACGGAAAATTACTCTCCATGGGAAGCCACAGACACTTGAGTCACTTGTTGAACAGCTTGAGGAGAAGCTGGGTCTTCAGTACAAGTTCTCCCTTCAGTATGAGGATCCCGATTTTAACAATGCCCTTGTCAACCTCACTGACATTGCTGACATGCCTGACAAAGCCACCCTGAAGATTATCGCCCAGGTTCCAACACCCACACCAAGCACAGCTGACATAGAGATCCTCTCTTTTTCGTCCCCTGAAAGTCGGTCATCTCTTACTCGGTCTCCATGGCCAGACAGTTTTGAGATTCCTTATTTTCCTGTTGACATAGAGTATAGATTACGCCAGGGAAATCTTCACTATATGAGAGATCAGACATATCTACAAGTGCCCAGGGACATGAAGCACGAGATTCTTGAAAAGTTGGCCGAAACAATTTACAGCTTCAAGGCATATCCCAGAGATGAAGAATTTAATGATGTTGCAACTGCACTCATTGAAAAGCACCCATGCCTCACTGAACCAGGCTCCTCCAATGGATGTAACGGCTGGAAAAATAGCCTTAAGTTTAAAATGGGCAACTATCGTACCAAACTGCGTCGAGCTGGGTGTACAGATGTGGCCGTAAATGGAGGGAAAAGAAAAGGCGAAACACCTCAGAGAAGTGTCAAAAGACCCAAGCGGGTTGAAATCAACTTTCTACCCAATTTTCCTGAGGGTGAAGATGAGACCAGTATGGAATCCAAACGAATGGAACTTGTAGAGGAGCTGAAGAAACGTCGTCCAAATGCTGCTCTGATATCCAAGAATATGGACTCAACGTTTGCCTTGAGAAGAAAGGAGTTGGTGACCTTGGAGCCTCCAGTGAAAGACACAGTTGAAAGGTGGCCAGCACTGTTTACGGAGGGTCAGGTAAATTAAAATTGTTTACGTTCAAGTTTTTAGTTGTAATGTATTTTCATTATTTGTCATGTATCTTTTATGTCACAGAATTGGCTTTACTGTCATACTACTGAAAAAGTAGTCCCAAAAAGCTGGGTCAATCTGGAAGCCATTGCAACACTAGTTTTCTGCCCAGTGTGATGTATTTTGTTATTTTTTTGATGTAGGTCCAATATGACTAAATCTTAATTGTCCTACTCTTTCCTTTAGATTTTGACAGAATTCTGTCGCTTATCAAGCAAAAACCTGCAAGCAGACTTCTTCAAATAACTTGATAAATACACTCCTCGCTTCCTTGAGATTTTCAAGTCCAAGGGGGGAAGTGTCGGCCAGAAACTTACGGAATATCTGCAACAAGTCACACCAGGGGTAGGTTTCTCAAGCAAAGTAAAAAAATGTATGTGGTGACCAAAGTAGTGCCATCACATTGTGTCTGCAGAGCTGTCAATTGATTGTCCTTGAATACTTACCTACTTACCGACCTTGACAATCTTCCGCATGCCATGTGTCTACTCTTCGGACTTATTTACGCCCTGAATCTGGAGTACCCGCAACAACTCAGGTACACCTTTGAGTTTATTCAAAGAGTGCTTCTCTCACTTGGACCGAAATCCCTAAAACCTAAAATACAATCACTGAAAATTCTACTGATGCAGTGAGTGACTGTCTTCACGATGTAAATGGTATACTGAGTCAGGCCTGAGACCTTTACCCTTCCATCTCCAATGGAAGTCTTTACTTGTATGGAAAAGTTTTTTTGTCATTTAGTCCAGTTGACTATTGACTTTGTTTATCTGTCGTTTCTGAAGTTAAGGAAGTTCATGTCAAGATACAGACATAAAGACATATTGCTGGTGATATGTTATTTTTCTTTTGTAATTTGGTAGCTTTGTTTGCAGAAGTTCACTTCATTCTACTATTTCAATACAAAAAACTGAAGAAAGGCCAAAAGAAATGTATTTTTTATGTAATTTAGTCCAGTTGACTATTGACTTTGTTTATCTGTTGTTTCTGAATCTGAAGTCAAAAGAGAGCAATTCACGATTTTTCATCGGAGTGATGCAAGGCATTTTGATTTTGATTTGACGAATAAAACTGTATGGTCTGCGTTCCAAAAAAATGCATTTTTGTTTAAATTTTTTACATATAAGGGAAATCTGTTATATTTCATAACTTCATCTGGCAACATGTCCAGCATTTTGTTAGCAAACTGTCTGAGGATAAAAACTCAGACATTTGTTTTTCGTAAAAATAAACACTGTCTTCCATTACAAATGTTGTCGATCTTTTGTTTCAGCAACTTACAGTTTGTAGTTCAGCTTACTTGAGAATTTTAAGGCAATCGGTTTCCTGATAATTTCCGAGTAATGTGAATGCTTGGACTTGTAAGGATAACTTGTTCTTATTAGTACTGCTGACTTAATATAACTCCGATCTTTAAGTTGTCCGAATTGACAATTTATAGTTAACTTTAAACAGATATTTAAGTTGTCTCAATTCACAAATTATAGTTACCATAATTAATAATTTAAAGTTAACTTTACTCAGATCTTTAAGTTGTCTGAATTGACAATTTATAGTTAACTTTACTCAGATCTTTAAGTTGTCTGAATTGACAATTTATAGTTAACGTAATTAATCATTTTGAGTTAACTATACTACAGTTTACTGAAATGGCATGAGTTGCCCAAACTCAGTTACTTTAAGCTTTAACAACTTAAAATGAATGAGCTACTTTACTTAGAAATTTTAAGGCAATCGGTTTCCTGACTTTTTCTAAGTAAGGTCAACTTATTACATTTTACAGTGTGGATCGATCAAAGAAAATCCCAAGATTGCGCAGGTTGCAATGGGCAGCAGAGGAGAGTGGACTAATAATCTGCCTGATCATGGGGACAAACTCCTCTGGAGCAATAACTAGGACCTCCGTCTTAGAGTCATTGAGTTGCAAGCAGTTTTCTGCCGTCCAGTCTCTGATGGCATTGACACAGTCCAGGAGCCTAGTTAATGTGAATGCCTCGCTGGGTTTGAATGACAGATGGAGTTGGATATCGTCTGCATATAAGTGATAGGACACATTATAGCTTTTTATAATCGGCCCCAAAGGTAACAGATAAAGGGAAAGTAACAGAGGCCCCAGAACCGAGCCCTGCGGTACACCACAAGACAGTGGAGAGGTAACAGACACAAAATCACCCACAGAGACATTGAAACTTCTGTCATTGAGGTAAGATGTAAACCAGTCTAACGCTATGCCAGTTATGCCCACCCAATCACGTAGCCTCTTAATCAGGATGTCATGGTCTACAGCAGGGGTCTTCAACTAAAATTCCAAAAGGTCCAGATTGAGAAAATCTCCTCGGGCAAAGGTCCGAAACATTACAATAATATAATAATAATAATAATAAAATATTTAACCCGCGCTATTTAGTGCCATATATATATATATATATATATATATATATATATATATATATATATATATATATATATATATATATATATATATATATATATATATATTCAAGAAGCCTAGTAGTAGTAATGTCTCTGTGTAGTCAACAACTGTCAAATCAAATAAAGAAAGTACACATCAATTATATTTTAACAAATTATTATTCTCAGTTTTCAAATTTAACTGGATGGATTATAAATAATACATAAATAAATGTTCTTCTCATTTCAAGTAAAATAATGGCTGGATTAAAGAATAACTGACATAACAGAAAGCTTTTGAAGAATGTGTATCTTAAAATAAAGTAATTCATTTTAGAAAAATGTATTTCACTGAATTGTCCTGCAGCTTTAAATTCAGTTAATTCATGTGTGAAGTGATGTCAATCAAAAAGCCACAATATTATATTTCTGTCATCTAAAAAGATAAATCAGTGAGCATGGACTTTATGTGTGGTTATTAACAATTGATTCAGCTCTATCCTCTCCGGTAACATCATTGTTGGACAGTGAATTCATGCGTTATGATTCTGATCATTTTGGGCTCTTAGGTTTATTTTCTGTCTTCATTTAGATGTGAGTGGGTACGTTTGTTCTAAGGAGTTGTGCTTTGCCTCGTAGTGCGCTTCATTTGCCGCTTTTATCAACAGTTACGGTTTCTGAACATATGAGACATGCTGGATTTAACTGTCTGTAGGAAGAATTAACATAGAAGAGTCTGTTCATTCTTGCTTATAAATTATATTCTCTCTGAACACGTTTCTCTTTTTGGAGAACGTCATGTGAGATAACCTCTCTGATTAGCGCAATTTTCCTGCTCTTGTTTCTATTTCCTCATTTCTATTTTCCTCATTTCATTTACTTGCATAGTGAGTTTGATATTTTCACTTCATATTTTATCTTAATTCATGGAATAATTATTTTTCCTTAACTAAAAACAAAAATAATAAGCTGAAGATCCACCCTCAGGCTCCACCAGCATGGAGCCATTTTGCATGAATTGTGTTTCATTTAGTACACGTGTGTGTGCATTGTGACCTCATGATCATATAGGCTTGTTGTCAAACTAGGCTAAGGCTACTCGTGTTAGCTGTCTATGGGTGAGCTTGGGGGTGTTCATGTTTATAATCACATTTGCTTACCTGTCGTTCTTTGAACTCTTTAAAAAGTTTGGGGTGTCTGTCTGCCGTGTTAGACGTGTTGCCTCACTTGGTCTGTGTGGCTTTGAAACACGTTTCGCAGACGGGTCTCTGTAGGTCAGTGGGCTTTCCTTCACTGTCTGCAATATAGCCAAAGTACTTCCACATGATACTTCTGGCATCTTGTTTTCCAACAACCCGAGGACGGTCGGTAAAAGCTCGTGCATGTCTCCCCTGTGATCACTCTGTGAGTGCGCGCGCTGCCTGTTGCTGTGAGCGCGCTGGGCAGCCCCGCCCCCTTGCATGCCTGCAGGCAGCATGACAGGGAGCGGAGCAGCGAGTGCGCTCTGATCGCGCGCTATTTTAATAAAGTATCGATACTAAAAATATGCAAAATCGTATCGTTTTTGAACGTACAGGTACCGCGGTGCCTTTTTAGTATCGATACACCGTGCAACCCTACCGGTTAAAGTACAAACTCGCTGCCTAATATATGTGTGAAAATATCGATTTTAGGTCCTGGGTCCAGATGCAACTGCGTCTGGGTCCGGATCCAGACCGCGGTCCGCCAGTTAGAGACCCCTGGTCTTCAGTGTCAAATGCAGAACTGAGGTCCAGAAGAACTAACACAGAACAGTCACCTGCATCAGCACACATGAGAATGTCATTTGAAACCCTCAGGAGGGTGGTTTCAGTAGAGTGTTGCTTAAAAACCCAGACTGGAACTTGTCATACATGTTGTGCCTCTCCAGTGCAGCAGTAAGTTGTTTGGCCACCACTTTCTCTAAAATTTTGGACAAGAAAGGCAGTTTTGATATGGGCCTGTAGTTCATGGGCAAAGCTGGATCTAAGTTAGGTTTCTTTAATATGGGCTGGATAGTGGCATGTTTGAAATAGGAAGGGACAATTCATGTAGACAATGAGGTATTGACAATAGATGTTACTGCAGGGCCAATAGTTAGCAGAACTTTCTTAAATAGAGAGGATGGAATTATATCCAGAGGGCAAGATGATGGCTTTGTTTTGTTAATTAAGTCCATCAGGTCTTGAAGGCTGATAGGCTGGAAAGAGTCCAGAACAGCAGGAGATTGCGAGGAGCTACAAATAGATGAACAGATCCCAGGCTGAATGCCAGACCTAATACCTGTTACCTTATCAATAAAATAGATCAGGAATTTGTTGCAATCATCAACAGAATAGCATGGTAAAGTGGAGACAGACGGTGAAACAATTCTCTTAATTGTGTCAAACAGAATCTTGGGATTTCTCTTTGAAGAAGAGATTAGGTTGGCAAAATAAGCAGTTCTAGCTTCCTTTACTCCAGTATTAAAAGAAACTCTGAGGTCTTTGAGATATAAACGATGCACTTCTAGCCCAGTAGCTTTCCAGAGCCGCTCTGTCCTGCGACACTTCTGTCTCAGGCTGCACACAGCGTCTGTCATCCACGGAGTAGTGTTATAGGCAGCCCTGGTCCTTTCCTTAAGAGGTGCCACTTTATCCAGCAAAGTGGTGCAATGTTCATTAAATGACTGTATCAAGTGTTCAACATCATTGAGATTTGTGTTAATATCACAGCAGAAGTGCATAGAGAACTGATCAGCTGTACTCTGAGTAATAATGCGGGAGTGGAATGTTTGTTTCAGACACAACGGGTCAGCATTGACAGAAAGATCAAAGAAAATACATTTATGGTCACTTGTCTTATTGGACAATTGTTTTCCTTTATTACTTATGACTAACATTTAGACATTTGTTTTTTCTTAATGACCATTGTGATAGAACATTTTAGTGTGCTAGTACATTTCTACTGTTATGTAGTTTATGTGCCTTACTCACTAACAAAACGATATGTGGCTATGATTGTGTACTGAGGAGAGTGGTAACAGGACCATATGGGGTGTCTCTGCCTTTGCTTTGATAAGGGGAAGTAACCAAATGGGAGTTGCAGTTTAACCAGAGAATGTTTAGGTGTGAAGATTCCCAGGGATAATCAAAGGTAACAAAGACACGTGTCTTTGTGTGACAAGGCTCAGAAGAGGAAGGGGATGACTGGAGGGGTCAATGGGGAGCTTGAAACTGCTGATCAATTGTTGTAATGTAAATACCTGATGTTCCCCTACTGTGTGCTGAGATGCTTAAGAGCAGGAGACAAACTGAGCTCTTGGCTCATCCTCTGCGGACTATGTTGCAGTCAGTATGAAGGTGAAGCCTTCTCTGCACAGAGAATAAAGACAAACTTCTTCTCTCAATGTTTCTTGTTTCAGTATTCAGTATTATAGGACTCACTTGGTACTATTGAATAGTTTTTCCACCACACCATATGTCAGTGTTTGAGTATTTTGTACAATGATAAAAATGGCCAATGAGACACCAAGTATCATTTCAGCCTTAAAGGGACAGTTCAGATATTTTGAAGGGGGTGTATGAGGTACTTATGGATGGTCAGTGTCTCGTCTATGTATAGTAATCGACACATCCCCAGTTTGGAGAAATATAAGTAGTACAGACGCTAAGCCATGACCACTGACTATGGATAAGAAACTCATACAACCCCACTTCAAAACATCCAAACTAACCATTTAATATGTAGCAATATAGGGCCTAAGGAACTCTGGTCCTATGCAAGATATCTTGACTACTACACACTATTCCACACCAATATGGTCTACTGGAAACACGCTAGGCTTGGCGTATAAGTGCCACTCTCAGCTTGAAATGTTAACTTTACATACATTATGTCTAGTAATGTAATACTTTCTGTAGAGGTTAAATTATTTTGATTTCAATAACCCCATTATGTTCCCTTTGGTGGTGCTTTCACTGTACATTGTTTTGTCCGCACCACTGGTACAAACACACTTGGAGCCTGTAGGGATGTGATGATCAGAACCTTAATTCCCTCCACAGAAAATTAAACATCCCCTTCTGTTGATGACCCCTGGGTCAAGAAACAAGTCTGCAGAACTCATGGAGAAAACCAAAGGAATATTAAGTGACAACCGGCCAATTTACAACAGGACAGACCTTGCACCACCTGGCACCGACACTTTTAAGGGCCAATATGTCAAAATCCAAGATGTGTCACGAATTCCCATTCATATTAGTTTATTTTCATCCTGTCTGCTTATTTGACTAACTCTCCTGTCATTTCAGATCCTACCATGCACACCCGATCATCTCTCATTCCCCTCACCTGGTCCTCCACACCCATCTCACCTGCAGCCCATTCCCTCATTAGCCCTCACTATTTAGGTCCCTTCACTTGCACTTGTTCTTTGCCAGATTGTCTTGTGTGTCTCTGCCAAGCTCTCCAGTGTTATATATCATTCTGATCTGCCTGTTCCGACCCTGTCTGCCTGTTTTGTCGACCTTGGATTTTTGCCTGCCCATTGTTGGATTTGTTTGCCTGTTGGACTGACCTCCCGGTGTTGACCCTGCCTTTACCAAGTAAAGAAACCTATACCTGAATCTTGTCTCCGAGTTGTGCTTTTGGGTTCTAGTATCTGTAATCCTTACAAGATGTGCCTGAAACGAAACAATCACAGATGGCCCTGATATAGAAACAAAGAATGTAATGTACACTTATTCATTCGCAGTGGCGGGCCGTGCATTTTATACCTGGGCCTTCACTGCTGTCCTTGCAGCTGAAACACCACCTTATAACCACATTGTGGCACTACAGCTATTGTTCATTTTTAAGGCTGTAACTATGTACCTTCTGTCTTCGTATTAAAGCCTAAATTCAGGAAAATATAACGTCCTCAGCTGGTCTGGCTGTGGAATCCACCATCATTCCTTAATGACAAGCTTTAAAGATTTTACTTTCACAACATGAACGTACTGCTCTGCAGTGTCTTTCCTCCTCTCAGCACTCAGCACGTGCTCGCCCACTGACCAATCACAGCACACTCTGCACCTAGCGGGAAAGCTACAGATGAACATTGAGCGGCATGTAATGCTGACGTCATTATAGGCGGCTAGCGGCCGCTGACACGTCAAAGAATACGCCCAACATGTCAAACTAAAGATCTGATTGGTTGAACACTGACAATCAACAATATCGTCCCCATTTACTTTAATCTGCACTGGCTGCAGGTGAGAGTCTGCAGGCCTCTGGCTCTGTTCTTACCTAGAGACACAGAGGTGAGATCTGATTGGATAAAAGCTCTACTTAAAACAAGCTGCAGTGGAAGCAGAGCAACTGAGGAAGACAGGATCTGTGCAATGAGAACATAAGATAATGGGGAAAATATTTTTTTAAATTATAATACATGGAGTGTATTTCAGAAACATTATTAAATTATAAAATATATATAGCTTTGTGATTCTCTTTAGGCCAGCAGAGAAGGCCTTGCAGGCCCTGACGGCCCACCACTGGTCATTTGTTATGTTAAGCTAGCGAAGAATAAAGGAGTAATAGGAAATCATGATTCAAACTATTTACTAGTGGTGGGCCGTGCTTTCTATACCTAGGCCTTCAGTGCTGTCCGACTACAGTTCCATCTCCTAATAATCTCATGACGCCACAGCTACGGTTATTATTTGTTTCTAGGGGTGTAACAATACACGTACTCGTATTAAACCGTATGGTACGAGGCTTACGAACCGAACAATACGTTTGAATAATACTAGTGCATTGGGAAAATGCAGAAGCTTAAATTGTGGGAAATATAATGTTTTCGGTGGACTTCGCTCAAACTGGCAACACACATGACGTAACAGACAGCGGTCTGACACTCCGACCCCGGAAGAAAAACATTCTATACGCGACACTAAACTAGCTCAGCGGAAAAGAATAGCAGCAAACACGCTACAAACCCTCCCCGCAGCGTTTAGCTGTTCCTACTAATTCAATCAGGCCTAAAGCAATCACCATTTCTCCAGACCATCATTCTTGCTTTGTTAAAGAAAACAAACAGAACCAAATGTCCGACCCTAACCCCGCGATTGTCACGGGGTGTGAAGGTGGACCCAAACGCAGGCACAGACCAGGGAGTATGGGTGTAAAGGTTTATTAACCAGATAACCAAGGGGGGAAACAACCAGAGCAAAGCAGGAAAATCTAGGGAGGGCGAGGGTGGAATCCAGGAAGGAGGAGGTAGGGCAGGCAGACTGGGGAACCAGGAGGATGAACAAAACTGTGGGAACAGGGAGACGGGGTCAATGCAATGAAAAACCACTGGGGAGAAAACTCTGAATAATTCTCAAAACAGAGCAGCCAAGAACAACTAGCTACCACGTGAGCTGAAACAACGATCTGGCGAGGAGTGGATGAAGAAACGGGGTACACATACTGTTGAGTTGATGGAGTGCAGCTGGTTTGACTGGGCGGGTGAGGTGAATTGTAATCAGGAAGCCGGAAGGAGACCAGGTCGGAGCCCTGCACACACACACACACACACACACACACACACACACACACACACACACACACACACACACACACACACACACACACACACACACACACACACACACACACACACACACACAGGACAAGCAGCAGGCACGGCCTGGCCGTGACAGCGATGATGGGATGCTTCGTCATTAACAGACAATGCATATAGTCAAAATCAATGTAATTAACACAATGACAAGAGCAAACTCACAAGAACCAGTCACATATATTTATGACAACAAATCAATCCAGCAAACCTGCAGCACTAAAACACCCATTCCACCGCACACTGAAGAGCACGGGCCATTCAAATATTATTCACATCAGAGGGAACAATATTAACCAGATCATAAAAACAACACCATAGACAAATGAACACAGTAGTAACGCTGCTGCAGATGTAAAACACAAAAGCACTTCACTTACCAAAGCAAAGACAAAGTAGACGAAGGGATTCACTTGTGAGTCTGCAGGCCTCTGGCTCTGTTCTACCTAGAGACACAGAGGTGAGATCTGATTGGATAAAAGCTCTACTTAAAACAAGCTGCACTGGAAGCAGAGCAACTGAGGAAGACAGGAGCTGTGCCGAGAACATAAGATAATGGGAACAATATTTGTATGAATTAGAAAAAATATTAAATTATATATAGCTATAACTTTGTGCTTCTGTTTCGGCCAGCAGAGAAGGCCTTGCAGGCCTTGCAGCCTTATGTTGCGTTCACACCGGTCGCGTCGATTTTTTGACGCACTGCAAAATCACGTCTAACGCGCCGCCGGTCGTGTTCACACCAAACGCCGCAAAATCGCGTAGCACCGGAGAGGGGGCGTGGTTTATCGACTGGAAGCCGTTCACCTGGCCGTCATTTCTTTCCGCTATCAACCATGAAAGGAATAAGGACAATTGCTGCTTTGTACGTGTTGTGGAAGTCCCTCAAACGTCGGAATGCCAAACACCGTCATGTCTGGTTCATAATATTGTTCAGAGGAGCCCCGTGGATTGTATCGAGCTGTATTCACTGTGTCTAGCAAGCCACAGGTCGCTGTTTACTACAGCTGTAGGAACACAAAATAAACTGATTTGGCTGTGATTCAACGGCAATAAACCGACAAAAAGGGACTCCGAAATAACTACGTAATGATGCCGATTTGTACTTGTCTTCTCCGACAAAAAGGGACTCAGAAATAACTACGTAATGATACCGATTTGTAGGCTACTTGTCTTCTCAATGGAGCTCTGATGGATCGGTGCTAGGCTATGCTAACATCGTAGCATCTCCACCAGCACTCAATAATGTCATGTAGACGTAAATACGGCAGCTTCTATTCATTGTTTGTACCATATGGTTTACACACACACATGTATACACATAGTTTGGTCCAGTCTCTGTTGATATGAGGTATCGTCGAGCTCTGGGTGAACACAGACGGCTACAGGATTTATTTCCTGATTCAACAACGGCAGGAAGTCAGTGATGACAGGGGGAGCAACTCAACGCTGATAGGCTATCGCGCCACAGCGTCACGCGATTATTTCGCAGAAGTTGAAAAATTTCAACTCGCGCGTTGGCGATTTTGCGGCGTCCAACGCAAAAACGCGTCCAACGCGCCATCGCAAAATCGCGGCGGGCCAGTCTCATCGCGTCTGTGCATAGACTTTGTATGTAATCTCGACGCACGTCAAAAAAATCGACGCGACCGGTGTGAACGCAGCATTAGTTAAAGGTGCAGTCAGCGATTCTAATCGAAAACTTTTGTCAAAATTCAGCAGATATCTCATCATCGCCTGTTAGCTGTAATCCAGTGTTCATACGCAGTCCTGGCTCTGTAAATGGGAAACAAACAAAGTGGCTCGGACCAAGCCACATAACACTATTCTAGCCAATCAGCATCGAACACCACGCCCCCTTCTACAGAGAAGCATAAAGACAAGAATGCCTGTGTTACTTCATAGCTAAAGCTAAAGCTAGGGGGGAGTAATGTACTTTCGAAACATATTTTGGTATCGAAGTTGAAATTCTATTTACAACCAGACAGCAATCAATACATTTAATGCTCAGATGAGAGTGTTACATTTTTTATGTTCATCATGATCATTTTGGGGGAGTGGCTTTCGAGGGAGTCCTGACTTGGAGACTTTCTGGCTAGATTTTGTGATTGTTGGAGCTAGAGCTACTTTCAGTGAAAAAGAGTTGGCATCACTGGGCTGGGTTTGTGGGTTGGATCATGTCTAAAATCTAGCGTACTCTTGCTGGTTTCTCCAATGTTACCTACCAAAGCTTTAATGAGGAAGTTTTAATTTACTTGGCGGGCTCCCTTATTTCCACAAATGAATCTGTCAAGTTGTTTATCACTGCATTCATTCCATTGTGTGCCAGTAGTGATTACTTCTGTGCAGTTAGCAGTACTAATAAACCCGTCATTTAAAAGCAGCTGGTTTGTATGACTTTACAATCCAGGGCTTCCTACTTCCAGATTGATTGAATCCATTAATTGGCAAATAATAATTATCCTTTTTCTATATATCTTTCTCAGTGTTGCCCCGAGGTGAATGTAATACAAGTTCAATTCTGTCACCCAGTATAAATAATAATCATTCTCGATGGCTTAAGTTGAGTTTAATCACTCTACTTCCTCTTTTGTGACAATTAACGTGTTTACGATGCATATGTTTGTGCCCCTTGAGGCTTATTTATTATCATCACATATTTTGGTACGTTTTAAGGCATTTGTGCTACAGAGGACACTAGTCGAACTTTAGTCTTTTATTTTGCAAAAGTACCAGAGGCAACAAGTTCAGCGTGTTGAAGTGTCACTGCAATGTTCATGTAAGCACAATGAGGAGGATTTGTCGGTTGCGACCATAGACTGTATATAAGAAGTGGACGTAGTCATCATGATGTCATCCATTGGTTTTTGGACTGCAGTTAGAAAGCAGCGGGTCCGGCGAAATGGCCGTCGCCATCTTGGCTATTTTGCAGCCAAAGGAGGAGTGATGTAGAGACGCCAAATATGTCTCTGGTAGCTGCAGTGACCTGTCAATCATCCCCTGCTTTATGGTCTGTGTGACTCTAAATGGACCGTAATGTACTAAATGAACATCATGCTGTATTGAAGAAGACTTGAAACTAGAGATTGAGACCATAAACTCATGTTTACAATGTTTACTGAGGTAATAAATCAAGAGAGAAGTAGAGTCATTTTCTCAGACTTCTATACAACCAGAGGAGTCGCCCCCTGGTGGACACTAGATAGAATGCACGTATTAAGACACTAGCATTGGCTTCACTCGGCAGAACCGGAGGTTGCCGCCTGGTTGCGACATTCAAATTTGGGCCCTCCTCTCCGGCTTGAAAGGGTTAGGCTGCTCACCAGAGCTACTCGCGTTTTGGAACGAGTTTTGTCCGCACGGCATTTGAGCTTTGCTATACATTTGTTTTTCGGGGCTTTGTTTTCTCCTCTTCACTATCTGGCACCTGGTTGCTATGTTTTCATAGAGGTTGACGTCCTGAATAGTCCCTAACACAACAAAATAGGGAAATCCAGGCAGGGGGCAGGGTCTCTGCAGATAGAAGCAACGCCGCACACTTCTGGTGGAAAATCCTACTTTAAAGTAATGACTTAACATCACACACAACGCAATCTTGTACATAAAGCAGCTGCAGTTAAGAGACACTGTTTCCTATTCTCATATTTTTAGTCAGGTATGTTTGAAAACAAGATATTTTGAGAGTGATGGTGAGAATGTGGTACACTCAGTGAGTGTGTGTGTGTGTGTGTGTGTGTGTGTGTGTGTGTGTGTGTGTGTGTGTGAATAACCATACCAGCATAGTATGGAGGTCACAGGTGGGAATGTGTGTATTTGAGTGTTTACAGAGACACGTGTGTATTGATTTGTTTCTGCGTGCGTTTCCCTGCATTTGTTTTACTCGTATTTGCTTGTATGTTCATGTGCATTATGCTATTGTAGTGTGTGTGTGTGTGTGTGTGTGTGTGTGTGTGTGTGTGTGTGTGTGTGTGTGTGTGTGTGTGTGTGTGTGTGTGTGTGTGTGTGTGTGTGTGTGTGTGTGTGTGTGTGTGTGGGGGGGGGGGCGCTTGACGGCTGTTGTCCTTGTCAGAACACCTGCTGTCTCCTCCCCTCCTCTCCTCTCCGTCCTTTCTTCCGACACCTCATCATTCACACACACACACACACACACACACACACACACACACACACACACACACACACACACACACACTCTAATACGATCTTATACACTCTTGGAAACACACATACATATATATGCACACACACTCTGCAGGAGACTTCCCTTGTTGTCATGATACTACTCTATACAGTCAGATGGATTCAGCACACTCCTGCACGCCATCCATTGTAACATCCAAAGCAGACACACAAGGACACTAAAGACACACACACAGCTAATTCTGCACCTCTCTGCTGTTCTCTTCATTCTATCCTTTCAACTTATTTCATCCCCTTTTCTCTTGTTTTTCTATCTTACCCCTTCCTCCCACTCCCCCTCCATCTCTCTGTTTTGCTCCTCCACTCCTCCACCCGTACGTCCTTCCATCTCCCTCCCTCTCTCATTACCTTAATTAGATCCAGCAGATGAACATCGTCTCGTCTGTTGGGGAGGAGGAGAGGCCTCGGTGATGCAATAAGGCTCATTTGCATCGGCAAAGTTAATTGCGGGAGCGGAGCAGGTGTATGGCAATAATGATCATCACACATGACACTCACCTGTGACCGGCAGCGTACGTGACACACACACACACACACACACACACACGCATGTAGCCACGTGCTCAGCATCGTTGATATTCAGGTTTTAAACTTGCACCAGGAAATGAGAGAAATCTCAACACACGTACACGTGCACGCTCACACGCACATACACAATTATTTCTTGTCACCAAGTTATTTTTTATTTCTTCACTAATCCCCAAATTCCTTCTGGTAATATCTATTGGAAGATGGCCGCAGCCATTCATATTCCAATGACACCCAGTAGGCAAGGAAATACGAGGAGCACATTCACATGCAATGAAAAGTAGTGAATCCAAGTATGGATGCTCCGTGTGGGGTTCAAGGAGGCAGTAGGGCCACAAACAAGGTTGCCATTGGACAGAGATCAGAAATGTGAAAGAGAGCTCAGACTTGAAGTACTGTGGTGGATTGTGTGCCTCACATCCCAGAGATTAGCTGTCAGACTGATGGGGTGGCCCGTTAGGAAATACAACCACACCTGTTTACTGGAATTATACCCTCGTTAATGGCAGGAAGTTCAGAGTTCAGAGTGGAGTCTAAGGGTCTTTCATATCTGCCTCATTCGGTCCAGACTTTCAGAATTTTCAGTTTCAGCCGAACCAAAATTATAGGTGTGAAGGCCATGGTCCGAACAAAACAGCTGAACCTCAGTTAGACGAATTACCGTAACGTTGTCTTGGTCAGATCACATTGAACCATTGAAACCATGATAAGAGAGAGAGGACATGAGAGAGAAGATATGAGAGGATATGAGAGATGAGAGAGAGGATATGAGAGAGACGATATGAGAGATGGAGGATAAGAGAGAGGATATGAGAGGATGAGAGAGAGAGGATATGAGAGGATGAGAGAGGATAAAAGAGGACATGAGAGAGAGAAGATATGAGAGATGGAGGATATGAGAGGATAAGAGAGGATAAGAGAGGATATGAGAGGATATGAGAGGATGAGAGAGGATAAGAGAGGACATGAGAGAGACGATATGAGAGATGGAGGATATGAGAGGATATGAGAGGATGAGAGAGAGGATATGAGAGGATAAGAGAGAGAAGATATGAGGATGAGAGATGATATGAGAGGATAAGAGAGGATATGAGAGGATGAGAGATGATATGAGAGAAGATATGAGATATGGAGGATATGAGAGGATAAGAGAGAGAGGATATGAGAGGATGAGAGAGAGGATATGAGAGGATGAGAGAGGATAAAAGAGGACATGAGAGAGAAGATATGAGAGATGGAGGATATGAGAGGATAAGAGAGGATATGAGAGGATATGAGAGGATGAGAGAGGATAAGAGAGGACATGAGAGAGACGATATGAGAGATGGAGGATATGAGAGGATATGAGAGGATGAGAGAGAGGATATGAGAGGATAAGAGAGAGAAGATATGAGGATGAGAGATGATATGAGAGGATAAGAGAGGATATGAGAGGATGAGAGATGATATGAGAGAAGATATGAGATATGGAGGATATGAGAGGATAAGAGAGAGAGGATATGAGAGGATGAGAGAGAGGATATGAGAGGATGAGAGAGGATATGAGAGATGGAGGATATGAGAAGATACGAGAGAGAGAGGATATGAGAGATGGAGGATATGAGAAGATAAGAGAGAGAGGATATGAGAGGATGAGAGAGGATATGAGAGATGGAGGATATGAGAAGATAAGAGAGAGAGAGGATATGAGAGATGGAGGATATGAGAAGATAAGAGAGAGGATATGAGAGGATAAGCTATGATATGAGAGGATGAGAGAGGATATGAGAGAGAAGATATGAGAGGATATGAGAGGATGAGAGAGAGGATATGAGAGAGACGATATGAGAGATGGAGGATAAGAGAGAGGATATGAGAGGATGAGAGAGGATAAAAGAGGACATGAGAGAGAAGATATGAGAGATGGAGGATATGAGAGGATAAGAGAGGATGAGAGAGAGGATATGAGAGGATAAGAGAGAGAAGATATGAGGATGAGAGATGATATGAGAGGATATGAGAGGATGAGAGATGATATGAGAGAGAAGATATGAGAGAGAAGATATGAGAGATGGAGGATATGAGAGGATAAGAGAGAGAGGATATGAGCGGATGAGAGAAGATATGAGAGATGGAGGATATGAGAGGATAAGAGAGGATAAGAGAGGACATGAGAGAGAAGATATGAGAGATGGAGGATATGAGAAGATAAGAGAGAGGATATGAGAGGATGAGAGATGATATGAGAGATGGAGGATATGAGAAGATAAGAGAGAGAGGTATGAGAGGATGAGAGTTTTTTTTGGTTTTTAAAATCCCTTTATTTCACTGTTACAGTGAAAACAGAAACACTCTAAAGCATCACTTAATAATCAGAAAATTAATAAAATAAAAACAAATAACCAAAAATAAAGCACCAAAGAACAAATAAACCATCAATTACAACGATCAATACATTCAGAAGTTCACCACCAGCTCTCTACCAGCACCCACTGAGCATAAAATGCTCCCAGTAGTCCATCTGTCCCTGAAAGCCTGTAAATCGTCCACCGTCTGATAGTAGGTGTGTTCCACCCTGAGTCGGGCTTTCAACAGTCCCTCCAGAACTTTCACCGGATCCTCACTACCGGCACCCCGCGCCCGATTCTTACTCAACTTGGCAGAACCAGATAAAAAGTTTACCATTGTGTGGACAGCCTTCTGTTTTGAGCAGTATTTTGGACCGAAGATGAACAACATGAAAGAAAAAACCTGTCCAAGACCCTGAAACCATCTTTTTAACCGCTCAAAGAGCCCTGAGAGCCGCGGACACTGAACAAACAAATGTTCCAGGGTCTCAGTCTGACCGCAAAAACAACACTCCTCCCCAATTTGTGGATCCAGGTGTGCCCGGTATCTGTTGGTGGCTATAGCTCCATGTACAACCCTCCACTGGAGGTCTGCTGTCCGTTTTCAACGGGCAACTTGTACATGCACCTCCAGCTGCCTCTCGGGGAAGAACCTGTTGTGGAATATTTCTTAAACTATTCAGGAGAAAAGTGTAAAGTGTTTTCAAATCAATGTCAAATGAAAGTCTTGATCAAGGATCAAAGTTGTAATAGTCAATTTATTTGCTTGCAAGCAAAGAGAACACAGTCTCACAGACACATCACCGTCATCTGCCAGAGGTGCTCTGCCATCACAGTCAAATGCATGGACATTTATGCTCAGCCAGCATGCTGTTATCTCGCTTCGGAAACAAGAATAACACAAAGAAGACAAAAGGAGGAGAGCAGTCAAGGCAGATGTTCTCCTTGAAGGCATAGTCCCTGTCTTTACGATAACCTGAAGGCGCTTTATGGCCTGTTTACAAATCCCTTTGTTTCTCAGTTTGCCCCACAATAAACCATGGATACACCCAGCCAGGTGCTTTCTTTGATGTCACTGTGACCTGGTAAATGAGTTAAGTCATAGTATTGTGGAGACGGATTACACCTGTGTTATCTTATCACATCATATATGCCTGCAGATGTTCATGCCCTTTAGCTAATGCTCATAAAGGAAATTACCGTAATCAAAACCTCTGTGTGTCTCCGTCCTTGAAGACAAAAGACAATGCACAGGATAACAGATAGCCAGATAACAGATAACGAGACACCTGGATGGAAACTTACTAGAATCATCTAAGAAAACAATGTTTGGTGCCTGCACTGTTAAAGACTTACATTCTTTAACCCTAAAGCATAAGACTATGACATATTTTCCCATAACAAACCTGGGCCAAAGAACTCGGTCCACCTCGACTCTGTCAACCCTGCCAGAGAGCGGAGGTTCACAACCTTTACACAGATTTCATAGATAGCTTTTTTCTCTGCTGCCTGAAACTTGTCCAGGTGAGGGGTTGTGAACGTCAGCAGCTTGTTTCCTCCCCCCTGCCAGTCCCCCACCGCTGGGGCAATGAGCAGAGTGGGGGGGGGGGGTGTACTTACTCTCTTCATCCCATTGGTCAGACAGAGTACGGTTTCCTGCAGCTGCTCTCAGGCGTTGTGGCAGGGCGGCACAGACCTCCTCCACGATCCTGTTGGTCAACCTGACAGACGTGATGTTAGTGTTCTGCCTGAAGGTGACCATGGATGCTGCGGTTGATGACATTTTCACCAAATGTCCCAGTTTAGTGCAGCCGGCTTCTCTCAGACGCGTTCTCAGGCTGGCAGACTGCAGCGTTTGGGTTCTGATGAAGCTGTTAAAGAACAGAGGTTCCTCCAGCAGCCACACGCCCGGAGTCTCATCAACTTTACGTGAAATGTTAAAAATCTGCCACGCCTGCAGAACAGAGCTGTAGAACGTCGTCAGCCCGGCCAAGTCCACTTCCTCAGGTTGTCGGAGAAAGAGCTGCTTGTCATACCCCAACCGCCCAGCTCTCCTTAGCAGCAGTCGAGCCGTGTCCATCCAGCTGGGGCCACAGCCATAGAGCAGCCTCTGCGCAGTCCGAAGTCTGAAAGAGGCGATCCTGGACTGGATATCGATGAGACCCTGCCCCCCCCTCTGCCACAGGCAGATAGAGAGCTGCTGCACGAACCCAGTGCCGGCCGGACCAGAAGAAGTCCACGACAGACCTCTGTATCTCTGCTATGAGGCCTTCAGGTGGTGTCAGAGCGATGAGTCTGTGCCACAGAGTCGAGGCAACCAAGTTATTAGCAACCAGAACTCTTCCCCTATATGACAACTGGGGTAGTAACCATCTCCACCTAGAGAACCGAGCACACACCTTCTCCTTAACTCCCTCCCAGTTCTTTTTCTCAAAATCCTCAGAGCCCAAAAACACACCCAGCACCTTTAGACCTTCTTTTCCCCACTGAAGACCTCCAGGCAGATGAGGCACTGTCTGATGTCTCCACTGTCCCACCAATAAGGCTTCAGACTTTTCCCAGTTCACCCGTGCAGATGAAGCCCTCTCATAAAGAGACAAAGTATCCTGTAGACATAGAACATCTCCCTGGTCCCTGATGAAGATGTTTACATCATCAGCATATGCAGACACAGTGAGGGGACTACAAAGACTAGAGGACCCAGGCAGTGACAGACCACTGAGCCGACTTCTCAGCCTGCACAACAGAGGCTCAAAAGCGAGGCTGTATAGTTGCCCTGAGATAGGACAACCCTGCCTTATCCCTCGCTGTACAGGGATCGGTCGACTCAGGCCAGCTCCCATTTTGACCATGCATTCAGCACCACTGTACAGCAAACCCACCCAAGCCAAAAACCCATCACCAAGCCCGAAAGCCCTGAGTGCAGAAAACAGATATGCGTGACCCACCCTGTCAAAAGCCTTCTCCTGGTCTAGTGAGACAATACCTACATCTACATCGTGACATTTACACACATCAAGCACATCACGTATGAGAAAGATATTGTCCATAACTGTCCTGTCTGGGATACAGTACGTTTGGTCGCTATTTACAACCACTTCCAGGTAGTCTCTTAGTCTGTTGGATAAGGCTCTGGAAAGCACCTCATAGTCCGTGCAAAGCAGGGCCATTGGCCTCCACTTCTTCAGAAGGGCCAAGTCGCCCTTCTTGGGCAGCAGGGAGAGTACTGCCCGCTGGCATGAAACAGGATGTGTTCCTGTTTTAAAACATTCCATCAAAACAGAGTGTAAGTCAGACCCGATAATGTTCCAGAATTTCTTAAAGAAGTCCGAGGAGAGGCCGTCGATTCCCGGAGTCTTTCCTGAAGCCATCTGGTTCACTGCAGTTGTAAGCTCCTCCAGCGTCAGCTCTCTGTCCAGCGTGGCCCTCTCTGCTGGACTGAGCTGGGGAAGACCCTCCAGGAGCTCCTTACTGCTGTCTATACAGGACGGCTCTTCCCCAAAAAGAGCAGCGTAGAAGCCCACAGCATGGGTCCTCATCTCCCTCTGGTCAGTGGTTATCCTGCCTCCTGGGAGCCTGAGACAGGTCATCCGCTTCCTCTGCGCCACCGATCTCTCCAGGTTGAAGAAAAATGAACTTGGGGCATCCATGTCCTTCTACTGGAGGAAACGGGACCTGACCAGAGCTCCTTTCACTCTCTCTTGCAGGAATGAGCTCAACTCCAACCTCCTCTCCTTCAGCAGTTGGCCCACACCGGGATCTGGGTCTCTCTGGAAGCCCTCCTCAATGATCTTTATGTTGGCTTCAAGGTCCTTGACAGCAGACTTGATTTTAGCGGTGGCGTTTGAGGTGTACTGCTGGCAGAACACACGGATCTGGGCTTTTCCGACCTCCCACCATTGCTTCAGAGAACTGAAACGAGCTTTTTCAGTTTTCCACTGCTGCCAAAGAACCCCAAAGCTCTGACAAAAAGTGGTGTCCTGTAAAAGTTTATTATTAAAATGCCAGTAGGAGTTAACCCTTTCACCTTCTGTGGTTATCAAGCCTAAACTGACGAGGTAGTGATCGCTGAACCCAACTGGACTAATTGTGCTGCTCTTCAGTCTGGGAGATGTAAATTCTGTCCAGCCTACAGTTAAAATCCCCTCCGATGATCAGCTGCTCCTGAAGGCAGCTCTGCAGTTCGTTTTGCAGCGTAGTGAAGAAGCGTGCTCTTTCTGGCCCCTGATTCGGTGCATATATGTTGACGAAGCAGTAAAGCGAGCTCTCTAGCTCTGCCCTCACCATCAGCAAACGACCCTTCACCACCTCAGTGACTGACAGGACGGTTGCATTAGCTGCTGTTCGAAACGGCACGGCTACTCTGGCACTGAGATTGGTTCTGTGGCTCAGGGTGCATGAGCCCTCCCACCATAAACCCCAGTCTACTTAATCTGATGGAATGGTGTGAGTTTCTTGCAAAAAGAGGATGTCCAACCTTTTTTGATTTACAACCTCCTGTATGAATGCTCTTTTATGCCCGTCCCTCCCACCATTGATGTTTAAAGACCCTAAATTGAAGCTCTGCATGGAAAGGTCAGAGGATGGAAGGAGGTAAGACAAGATAAGAAGTAAGCAGTGGAAAGTGGAAAACCCCGTGTGACACATGATCATGTTAAACTGTCTTAGTTTGAATCCTTTTACTTTTCCTCACTTTCCTCAGGGTTGTGATGTGTTTCTTTAGGCGGAAGTGCTTTTTCCCATCTAAAAGGTCCAAACCCACCTTTCTCTGCACCACCCCAACAGATCGGATGAACTTCTCAATGTCAGGGAAATAATCACTCACTTTTGCAGATCTATTGAAAGTTACATCCAAAAACAAGTTTATTTCCTCTAGTGAATACAGATCAGTGCTTTTAATGCACGTTTCAGAATTAGATGCAACATCTGATTCACTCTCATAGTCCATGTCATCTCCTTCACAAGACAGCTGGCTGTTGGACACAGACCCTGCACTCTGTGCGTCATCTAAGGCTGCGGTGAGATCTCCACCTACAGAACCTGTAGCTGCCTGTTCACAGACTTCTACAGACTGTGGTGGTGCTTCGGTACCAGATGTAGTGAGGTTCTGCGCCACCACAGAAGCCTGCTGGTTGTAAGACTGGCCCTGATCCTCCTTATCGACATTATTGTTATCAGCAGAAGACGAAGAAGCGCCGCCGACCGCACCGGCGGCAGCCGCAGCCACACCAGCGGATCCCGGCGCGGCCGGTGCCGGAGCGGTCGGTGCAGGAGCGGTCGGTGCAGGAGCGGTCGGTGCAGGAGCGGCTGCCGCCGGAGCAGCCGGAGGCTCCGCCTCCACGCCTCTCTGCTG
This sequence comes from Lycodopsis pacificus, assembly GCA_028022725.1. Taxonomy (NCBI): domain Eukaryota; kingdom Metazoa; phylum Chordata; class Actinopteri; order Perciformes; family Zoarcidae; genus Lycodopsis; species Lycodopsis pacificus. Next base: position 606,515 of record CM051699.1, on the reverse strand, counting down.
CTTGTGCGGACACGCAAAGCGTTTGTGTCCTACATTTCCACACTCAAAGCATTTGATCTGTCCCGAGCTGGCGTACACCATGTATGAACCCTCCCCGTGTTTAACCCTGAAGGACACCTCCAGTGTTTGTGTCGGTGACTCCAGGAACTTGAAGACGCCTAAGAGACAGCACGTGCTTCAGTTTGGAATCCTTACACCCCAAACTGACTGTTCTAAATCCGCTGGCAAACTTTCCAAACCTGCGCAGCTCATTTCCTAACAGCTCGTCCGGTATAAACGGCGGAACACCGGACACGGTGATCCGCGTAGAGGGCACCGAGAGCGGAGAGACCTGCACGAAGCTGTCCCTGATAACCACGCCGCTCTCTATCAGCTTGCGGACATAAGCCTCGCTCGCCACGAACACAACCACAGCTTTATTCATCCGAGATGCGAAGGAAAGTTTGTCATGTCCCACCTGTTCTCCCACAGCCAGCAGCACCTCCTCTACTGACACGCTGCTGTCCGGTGGAACTACCCGGACTCCCTGCCGGATTGACGGGCGTGGCGTATCGGAGGACGCCATCCTCCCGAACTACGCCAAACAACACCACTAATCACACGTTCTACCGATAAATACACCGCTTATATCTTACCTGATCATGTGCAGAGATAGAGGAACAAATCCCAAAGCAGCGAAAAAACAATCAAACCTCCGCGCCACTCATACGTCCACCACTCACACGTTCACCACTCACACTCACGTCCACCACTCACACGCAACCGGAAACGGAAACAGAGGAGAGGAGAGAGAGGAGAGGACATGAGAGAGAAGATATGAGAGATGGAGGATATGAGAGGATGAGAGAGAGAGGATATGAGAGGATGAGAGAGAGATGTGAGGATGAGAGATGATATGAGAGGATGAGAGGGAGAAGATATGAGAGGATGAGAGAGAAGATATGAGAGATGGAGGATATGAGAAGATAAGAGAGAGAGGCTATGAGAGGATAAGAGAGGATATGAGATGATATGAGAGAGAAGATATGAGAGATGGAGGATATGAGAGGATAAGAGAGAGAGGATGAGAGAGGATATGAGAGATGGAGGATATGAGAAGATAAGAGAGAGACGATATGAGAGATGGAGGATATGAGAAGATAAGAGAGAGGATAAGAGATGATATGAGAGGATGAGAGAGGATATGAGAGAGAAGATATGAGAGATGGAGGATATGAGAAGATAAGAGAGAGGATATGAGAGGATGAGAGATGATATGAGAGGATGAGAGAGGATATGAGAGAGAAGATATGAGAGATGGAGGATATGAGAAGATAAGAGAGAGGATATGAGATGATGAGAGAGGACATGAGAGAGAAGATATGAGAGATGGAGGATATGAGAGGATGAGAGAGGATATGAGAGAGAAGATAAGTTATTTTGTGTTGAGTACTTTCACACAGAACGGCAAAAAAGCTTTTTTTCTGTACAAGTTTGATGCTCTGAGGTTTCGCACAACAAAGGCGTCCACCAATCAAGTTGATGGTGTGAGTTGCTCCAATATTCATGAAACAAGAACACAGCGGCTCTGGAGTCCGAAACCAAGATGGCAAACTATTACTTCTTTCAACCTCGACAAAGGCAGCGCCGACCACATCCACGCCTTCCGTTCGTCTCATTCTTACATTCTCAATCCCAATAAAAGCCCTCGACATAATATCCACAGGTGGGTATTTCTCATCTTTGTGTTTATTCATCACACCCCAGATGTGTAAAGGCCTTAACACTCACCACAGCATCGGCTCTTCATCTCACAGAGGGCAGTTCAGCCATGAATGGATTTAGCTCTTCTGTTTTTCTCATTCATTTAATTTATGTCTGAGTCTGACTTGTTCTATTTAAACATGGTAGCTAAAGGTAAAGTCCCATCCACCTCTACCCTGCCGATATCTGCTCTATCTCCCGCTGCCTTCAGTTAATGCCAGTATGACTGATGAATTCAAGCAACTTCAGAGTTTACTTCTGTTCAACTTTGCCTCGTGGATTAACTATAGAAACTCATTGTGTTTTGAGTAATTTAAAGCAAAAATGCTTTTCCAATGGTTCCATAAAACAATCTCAACTCAAGGTACACTTACCAGCTTGTTGTATATCTTTTAGCTGTCTTTGAAAGCACGTACTAGTACACGCTTTCTCCCTGCATGTTTACATGAATGCAGTGGCGGGCCGTACCTGTTACACCTGGGCCTGCACTCGTAAAAATGAAGCTCAACACCTACAAACACACCATGAGTGCAGATACATGAATACCTGCATGACGGGATGCGGCATTAACGAACAATGCAGATAGTCAAAATCAATTCAGCTAAAACAAGCTAATTCCACCACACGCTCAAGAGCACGGGCCATTCAAATATTATTCATATCAGAGGGAACAATATTCCCATATCATGAAAACGACACAATAGACAGATGAACAGAGTAGTAACTCTCCTATCACTCCCTCCAGGAAACACACGACTCCATAGTTCTTATTACTGACGGATTTATTCGTCTGTCAACACCGAGAGGAGAAATGAGTTCACTTGAAAACACATGAACCTTCAAAGATGATCACTTAAACACTTAAGTTTAACTTTCACACTTTAACTTTAACACTTTGCACGGAGTATATAGACCACTGCTAAATGTGTCCCCAGCGCAACATAGGACGTAACAATGGTTCCTATCACATATAAAACGAAAATCCATCTTCATAAAAACAAGTTGTACAAATAATAATATATAATATAAACAAGCATATTAAATAATGACAAATCATATTTATGGCAGTTAAAGATGCAGTTCACTTACCAGAGCTGCTGTTCACTATTTAAAGACAAAGTCCATCCTCCTTTCTTTGTTAACTAAGAGTTTAATCTCACAGTTGTTCAGTACATCCGTGTGTTTTAGTTCCAGTAAGAAGTCCTTCTCCATTCATGGACGCCAGTGAAGACAGTGGAGCCTCCCCAGTTGTATTTCTTTATTTCTTGAATACGTTTCAATGTGTTTGAGGCTGCTCATCGTATTTCCTCACTTTATTCCTGCTTTTTACAGGTGATGACCGTGAGTCACACGGTTGAATTATAATTGGATGAAATAAACAGGAACACAGCCTCCGCCTGTACAAACACTACTGACGTGAGTTCCAGTCTGCTGCTGGCCGCTGCACATCGAGCATCGCTGTCAAGAAAGGGAACTTGATGGATTCGTCATCGCCGTCTGACCTGAATAATTGACAGACCTTGAAGTGAGGATCACATGTCTGCGTTGCCAGGTTGAGGGCTCAGCGATGTGGCTCACACTAGTGTGGTGCCAGGTTGGTGGACATGGTGGTGGTGGTGGTGGCGGTTGCACCGACACTAACAGTGTAAGATGCATTTTGCTGTGCATATTTAACACTACTGGATTCAACACTGTTCCAATGCCATATTAAGATGCACTAAAATGTGGCATCACTCACACGTAAGAAAGAGAGTTTATACTTCAACAGGAGGCAGAGAGAATATATGAACTGCTTACAACGTGTTCCAGGTCACGTTCACGCTAATGTGGATACATTTGAACTTACTCATTGCAGAGCTGTCATTCACTGTTCGTACTTATACCTAAGAAAAGTAAAGCACTGTAATTTATATATAACCCACGTCACCGTGAGCCATGCTGTGCAGGGTGACGTAGGTAAGGGTAGGGTGGACAGACGGGCCAAACAAACACAAGACCTTTACCCAGGAGTCTGCTGTTAATGGCCCGTGTGAAAGATAAAGTCCACGTTGACTTATCTCAACTTACTTTTATTAAGTACTAACAAGCACGTAGCAAACAACCACAGACCTTTCTTACAGTTTTTCTCAATTGCTAAAACACTAAAACCCATTGGCTGAACAAAGTTCTCAGTTGCCTGAACTCATTTAGCTAATTGTGCAGTCTGTTGTCAATACCTTAAACTATTTCACATGGTAAAACACAATTTGCAGATCTCACTTAGACTTTTCAGCAAAACTCTAAACACATTCTCAGTCTCAAAACACATTCTGCACTCTAATGCACATGCCATCCATACTGGTAAACACAAGTGGCAACAATCAAATACAAATAGAGAACACATGTCATTGATTGAACACAATCACTCAAAATTGATTTCACTTGTATCAAATGATGTGACACAACCAATATAAGCCAGTTTAGAGAGCAAACAGGTGGTTGAAGGTGGGAAGGAGAAAGTCTGAGAATGGATAGAAGAAACAATGTGAGAGGATGAGGACAAGTGCGTAAGCGAGGTGGGCGACGAGGAGGAAGAGGAGGAGGGCAAGAAAGAGGAAGAGGAGGACGAATAGGAAGAGGAAGACAAAGAGTGGAAATATCTGATGAAATTCGAGCAACAGTCATAGACCATGTTACTGGTTGCAGGTTCATATCAACAAAGAACAAGAATTACAGTATCACAGAGACAAAGGACACGTTTGTGAGATGCAGGGTACAGTACTGTAAAAATAGGGGTACAAGGAGGAGGAAGAACAAAATAAATTGCAAAGAGCAAAGCACAGTAGTCATTTCTGATCAATTTTGAGCAACTGTAATAGAACATGTTTTCGTTCATATGAAATTTGTTTTGAGATTAAAAATCTACTTCTCCCTGAGAACTATATGTTTTGAACAATGTGTTTTCTATTTATTGGTGTATTGTTTACTGACTGCTTGATAGTGTATATGTCAGGATCCAGGATCCCTGTCTGACCCATTGTGTGTTTCCCCTGATCTCCTCTCCTCATGTGTCCTGTCATTCCCCTGTTTGTTATTGTGTGCCGTTTGTCCTCTGCCTCCAGACACCTCCCATGGCCACACCCTTGATTGTGCACAGCTGAGGACACTCCAGCCGATCACCTCCTGCAGCCTGACACACCAGACTCAGGGCCCACTAATGAGTCCCCTGTCACTATATAAACTCTGGTCCTGCAGTCTGGGGGTTGTCAGGTCGTACAGTCTTTCACCAGCTTCAACCCCGTGGCATCCTCTGCCCTCCGTGGTGTTCAACGGACTACACACGCCGTCAAGCTGCCAGCTCTCCGGTGTCGAGCCACGGGACTCACACCGTCGATCTGCCTACTCTGGTGTCGGACCACGGGCTCCACACCTTCCTGTCTTAGTCAGGCTAAATAAAACCTGTTTCCATTAACTTCTGTCTCCTGTGGTCTTGCGTTTGGGTCCTACCTGTTAACTCCCGTGACAGAACGACCTTACCATAATGGACCCAGCAACCACAGGAGCAGCTACGCTGTACAGTCCTAACAGTCTGCTGGAGGAGATGAGAAGTTTCGCTGGTGAAGTTTCTCGGGTTGGCTGGCTCGTGCAGGAACTAGCCCGGACAGTCAAGTCTCCACCAGTTCCAGCACCCACTCTATTCCCGCCTGTCCTCGCTCCGCCGGTCTGGGAATCCCCCGTGCCGGCTCCGGAGTCCTATGACGGAACACTGGGGAGGTGCCAGGGCTTCCTGTTGCTATGTCAACGGGTATTTGACCGTCAGCCTCAGACTTTTGCCTCGGACGGGGCCAAGGTGTCCCACGTGGTGGGATTACTGCGGGGAAGGGCTTTGGACTGGGCCGCGAGAACGTTAGGTTTTGATCGGCCTAATACTGTGTGTTATGTGGACTTTGTGGCAGATCTGATGAGAGTTTTTGACCCTCTGGGGGACTCGGATTATATGGCTAAGCACCTTCTCAGCCGGAGCTGGCTGGAATGCCGTCCGAATGCGGGGAGCCGGAGTCGGCCGGGCCCCCGAGTGTTCCGCTACACTTGCTTGGCCCCGTCCGACTCCGGCTCCCCGCATTCGGACGGCATTCCAGCCAGCTCCTGTTCCTGCTGTTGGGGTCTGAGCATGGCTTCAACATGTGCTGGGAACAAAGACAATCAGGCCTTCCCTTTTTGCAAGCAAAGGTTTCATCCTGATTGTGGTTTGATGAGCACCAAACCCCCTCTGAAGGAATTTCACATTAGGGTGTGAATTTCCCCCCCCCCCAAAAAACTATGGGTTCCTGAAGTCACCTGAGAGCACCGCTGTAACCTCATTGGCCGAGAGCCAAGACAGCACCAGGACCCCTGTGGTTCAGCCACTGTTCAACAAAAGTGCCTGCAACCCACACCTCAGGGCTTTTTCCCCTTCGACCTCCGTCGAGCAGGGAGCACACAAACGCTCCCTTCCCTCTGGACTCCGTCCTGGGACGGAGTAGAGGCACCGGGCCCTTCTCCCCCCCCCCAGCGCCACGAGAACAGATCGGACCCGCGGGCTCCAGAGCGAGCTGCGCCACAGAGGTCCGACCCCGCGCTGGCAACGCCGCGCCGATGTCCGCCGAGCCTGCGTCCACTCCAGAGCGAGCCACGCTACTGGGTGCGACCGACTCCTGAGGACCGAGCTACCCACAGTCTGCGCCCGCTCCGAGAGCCGCGCTCCCGAGTCAACACTCGGGGACTGATCGATTCCCATCACGGGAACGAGCCCCATCGAACGAAGCTTCTCCAAAGTAAGAGTTCATCATGGCATCTTGGGCATAGCTTAGCAATAGCTTAGCACTAGCATTAGCTTATTCATTTATGTGTTATTATTCCCGCACCCTGTTGTGTTCAATCACTGTCTTGTTACACCGCGTCATTGCGCAATTATCGCGGACCACGGAGTCCCGCCATATATTGTGTATTTCCTGTCGTAACTGTCTGCCTTAAGATCAGTCGCTGCTAGTGGATGTAGTATTTTGTTATTATTGCTTAAGAGACGTGATAAGAAACAGACGCTCATCCCACAGCAGTTAGGAAGATCTGTTTTGTTTGGGAATTTTCATTTATTTTATTACACTTCGTGTGATATCCTCTTTTCTTGAATCAGCTCTGTGAGTGAAATGTGGAATCTCGGCTATCGTACATAAGTGCCGGCAGTTCGGAACCGACAGCGGCACTTTGTATACGATACGGCCAAGCACCCCCCATTATCACTACAACGCGGACCGCACGCAGAAGCTTGATTCATGACCCCCCACCTTTGCTCCCTTCCAGCCTCTCCCCTAACACACACACAAACATGTGGCTCACAGACACATGTGGATACATACAACAAAATTTCCACCAGTTGGTCTGAGTCACTCGACTCCGCCATCTGGTGGAGGTTGAGAGGTAGCGTTAAGCCCTCGTTCACACATAGAGATCCTCACACACATACACACACACACACACACACACACACACACACACACACACACACACACTTACATATATACACCCTCACCCATTTTATTCTTTTCTTTAGGTATTAGGCATATAAAATTGTATGATGGCGTTTGTTGATTGTGATGGTAATTGATCTGATCTTTTATTATTTTAATTTAATAAACCCTGTTATACTTTAAGGAGCAGTCGTCTGTGATTACTTGTGCATATGTGGGTAATGAGAACTGGATGCGTAGCCTGTTCCTGCCGTCTCTGCGCCGCAGCCCGCTCCAGTTCCTGCCGCCTCAGCGCCGCGGCCCGCTCCAGTTCCTGCCGCCTCAGCGCCGCAGCCCGCTCCAGTTCCTGCCGCCTCAGCGCCGCAGCCCGCTCCAGTTCCTGCCGCCTCAGCGCCAGCTCCAGTTCCTGCCGCCTCCGAGCCGCAGCGCCCTCCAGTCCCGGCCGCCTCCGAGCCACAGCGCCCTACAGCCGCCGCTGTCTCCGAGCTGCAGCGACCTCTAGTGCCCGCCGCTGTCGCTAAGCTGCAGCGACCTCTAGTGCCCGCCGTCTCAGAGCGGCAGAGACCTCCAGTACCTGCCGCTGCTGCACCAGCATCCTGTTCTCCGGAGCCCTTCTGCCCGCCCGGCCGTCCGCCGGAGCACCCGTGCCCGGAGCCCTTCTGCCCGCCCGGCCGTCCGCCGGAGCACCCGTGCCCGGAGCCCTTCTGCCCACCCGGCCGTCCGCCGGAGCACCCGTGCCCGGAGACCCTCTGCCTGCCCGGCCGTCTGCCGGAGCACCCGTGCCCGGAGCCCTTCTGCCCTCCTGGCAGTCTGCCAGAGCACCTGTGGCCGACGCTCTTCTGCGGCCCCGTGGCCGGTCAGATCCTGTCACCCCTCCTCCGGATCCCCGCCACCCACCCTAGTCGGCCTTGTAGCTGTGGGGTCATCCCTCCTCCGGACCCCCTCCACCCGCCCTTTTTTGTGTCTTGCTGTACGTCTGGAATCCGTTCCTTAAGGGGGGGGTACTGTCAGGATCCAGGATCCCTGTCTGACCCGTTGTGTGTTTCCCCTGATCTCCTCTCCTCATGTGTCCTGTCATTCCCCTGTTTGTTATTGTGTGCCGTTTGTCCTCTGCCTCCAGACACCTCCCATGGCCACACCCTTGATTGTGCACAGCTGAGGACACTCCAGCCGATCACCTCCTGCAGCCTGACACACCAGACTCAGGGCCCATTAATGAGTCCCCTGTCACTATTTCAATCAGGAGAGACGCGTTTCCTAATTTAACAATGGTTTATTACACCTGCGTCAAATATGAAAAGTGCAAAGTCTTTGGCGATTGGACTCCATCCTGAAGTACTATCACCGAGGGTAGGGATACGGAGGTCCAACAGGCCTAATCCCCCCTGGAGTCCAGACACTGGTGGTGGTGATGAAAGGAGTTGCTGCCATCTGATGATGAATCAGGAGCATGACTGTGATGCTGACTGGAGGTGACTGGGGTGGAGGAGGGTTGCCACTGCTTAGCTGAAATGACAACTGACAGCAGCAGAGAGGCGAACACTCTTTAAAGTATGACAGCAACGATATGATTGGCTTGAGGAACCGGTGTGCCGAACCTGGTTGGTTACTAAAAGTGCCCGCCCCCAATCAGCTGATAGAGTAATTACAAGGAGAGGAAAGACAGAGATTACTAGTGAGTGTCTTCCTGACTGAACTTGCGCTTGAGCTACATTTCAATCAGGAGAGACCCGTTTCCTAAGTTAACAATGATTTATTACACCTGCGTCAAATATGAAAAGTGCAAAGTCTTTGGCGATTGGACTCCATCCTGAGGTACTATCACCGAGGGTAGGGATACGGAGGTCCAACAGGCCTAATCCCCCAAAAAGACATGTATTCAAATGAATACATACCTACCTACTGCTGTGGTGAATTTCCTAAGAAAATAGACAATTAGTCATGAGAGAACGCTAAGGGTAGACCGTGAAGGAGTGGATGTTAGACCAGAGGTAAGAGGACCGGGTGAGTCAAAGCAAAGGATAGAGGAATGTCACGAGGGACTGCAGACTAGGATACGGGGGGTCTGGAAGACCGCAGACACAGGATAGTACGGGTCTAGATAGCCCCGAGCGGAGTATGGCAGGATTTCAACAGATCCCGAAACATATGGTGGGGTCGGCCCTGCGGAGGATCCGAGCGCAGGACTGGATAGGTGAGGGTCGAGCTAGACCGCAGACAAGGATAGGTTGGGTCAAATTTAGACCGCAGGGTAGGACAGTAATGGGTCACGTTTAGACCGCAGAGCAGAATAGGGGGGTTCAAGAGAGAACGCAGAACAGACGGTTGGGGGTCTAACGGCCCCCACAAGATCGGGGTCTGACTGCCTCAGCACAATCAGACCGGGTGAGCTCACCCGGGAAACTAGAAGTATGTCATACTTTGACAGGTCTCGCATCATTCGGACCGCGAAATAGAAATTGTCATATCTGACGGCGAAATTAGAAACTTGTCAACTCTGAACGGGTCTCTTATCATACGGACCAGGAAATTAGAAACGGGGCACCTCAGACCCACCTTTTCTTTTAGGAACGTAAAACAGTCCCGTCGGACCAGGAAACAGACTCGTTAAGCCAGGTCACGGACACCTAGGAAAACAGTCACGTTAACCAGGTCACGTTCACCTAGGAAAACAGTCACGATAAACCAGGTCACGTGAGACCAGGAGATTGGGGGAAGCAGTGTTAGACCAATCAGGTGGAGAAAACGTTCAAGTCACACCAGAGGAATAGAGCAAGACAAACACAGAGCACAGTAATATACAGTGCTGATAGGATATCCCTTTGCACAATATAACGGGATCCCTACCTCAGTGTTACTATAAGGAACATTTCAAGAAGGGTATAATGCTATCCCCTGCTATGAACCAATACCACTAATGAGACCTACCAACGATACACCAATCGATGTGAACATGTCACCACCACCAGTTATATGCATTCCTTACCGCCCTATAAGGCTTTGATGATCTCTGATTATCGAGGTCGGTGTTGAGATCGGGGCGAATGTAAGATGTAAAGGTAGAGGATGATCAACGTCCCCATTTTTGTAGGGGAGTAGCCGAGATGCCTCAGTTAGCTGCTGAAGTAGCAGCCCCTATTCTAACAGCGTGCCCTGAGTATAGCTCAGGTGATTAGTTGATTCTAGTGAGGATACCCTCCCCCTGCTAGTTAACCACGTTCAGCTAAAGGAACGTTACCTGGGGTAAGAATAGTAGAGCAACTACTAAGTCTTCATAATAGGAATTTAAGCATGGATTTGACAAGCCAAAACCCAGAAACTATCCAAGCCACAGCCCCTGTGCAAGCCCCTCCGCATTTGGAGAGTTTAAGCCATGAGTTGCCAGCCAAGTCACGTACCCATTAGACCTGGATAGTGAGTCCAACAGACTGCCGTGTACTGGCCTTATACCGTGCTGCGTGAAGACCCACATGAACCATAGCATGCGAGAGGTCGCTTTAGAGAATATAAAGAACATTTTGCATGAATGAGCTAAGGCTATTCGCCAAATGCAATGATGTGCCAAACTGCCAGAAACAACGTAAACATGACGCATGACTTATACATGGCTTGCCGTACACATTTTTAAGGCTTTAATGAGCTAGCGTTACGATATGTGTCTAGTAACCCACAGGCCTTGACAGAATCCCCCAAAACCCACGGATAGCCTGCCTCCGTGTTGACGCTGTGAATCAGCGAACCTCACCAGCTTGTTAGCAGAATGTTACACCATTCAAGTGATCGCCCCGTGACCTGACACGCAGGTCAGCACGGCACCTGTCATCAAGGTAGATTGCGCATCTTAGGACAAGGAAGATGCCCTGTCCAACGGGAAAAGCGCATCCCTGGAGGATGAGCCTGACTGGAGCTAATCATACTTTATGTGTAAATGTCCAAGTATGGTTTTGCCACTTATCCGTTCCCGTCACAATAGCGCAGTTGTGACAGATTACTGGATGCCGAGCACCTGGTTCTGGAGCTCTGAGGAATAACCGCCCTACTCTATTGCGCACATGAACTCATCTCTGCCAGTGCTGCCCGTTTAAAGATTTAGTCTTTTACTTCCGCCGACCATGCCCCACACTTCACCACGGATGCCTTCTCGTACGTTACTGACTGTCACACTTCACCATCGGTAGCCGTTCTTAGCTTTGTTATCAAAAATACATTTAAATCCCATTCTGCCTTGTGTCCCTCTGTCTTTGTCCCCGGGTTAAGCCGGGTTACGATGTTACACATGGCAGTCTCCCACACATAGACTGTGGACACTTTAATCAGCCTTATATGGCCAGCCTCTTAAATGTTCATTCCTCCCCGGCAGTTTAACCTAGTGCGTTTCATATGTCCAGAGACGATTGTTCAAAGCAGCCAGGTGAAGCGCCCCTCAGCAAAATCTTTTGAGCAAACGCCCCCACGCCAAGCATAATAGAGGCACAGATATGAGCCCAATAATCTGAATCCGATCACCTGACTTCACTGCCCAACTATGATGTAAAAGAGAGGACTAGAGCTGAAGCAAATGGGTTAATAACCAGAAATAATGTTGCTGCACACAATGCTATGTGTATGACCATACAATGTAATGTCCTACTTCCATTCACCCCGCTGGCACTGAATTTTTACCGCTGCATGACGATCCCGTTCCATTAATTTACTAAGATTAGGTACTTTATCTTTATAAGAAGCAAGTACTTAAAAGCTTCTGTTATGCAATTTCATCTATAAATGCCTCCCTTACTATACACGACATATTCCTTCGACTTCTTGATTTAACAACCAGCTGTTGATTACAACAAACGTCGATACAACTGTTTAAGCTACTTCAATGTATAGGACTAAATCATCGCACACCTTAGACAGACTGATGTTCCAGACCTTTGCATGAGGACACTCTCTCAACTGGACTTTGTTAAATTACATTGGAACACTCTGCTCTATGTGTTCTTCTCTGACACACCAGAGGCGTACCCCCCAACATGGGCTGTGAAGCATAAAACACTGGTGTTACTCATGGATACACCCATAGCCTGTTGGTATAGCTGACACAAGCCATGAACCAACCTCCCCAAAGCCGAGGAGGGATTGTAGTCATATGTTCCCTCCTATTCATAAACTACTTTATCGCCTTAGCCAAGCCCTGTTAGGAAAGAAGTAAAGTATTAAATGTAACATAAAGAAACAAAGGTTAAACATCCTGTAACCTATTGGATCTGCCTGCCAAACATTTACTCCAAATGGAAACTATGCTGTTCTGAAGCATCTCAAACCAATTGGCCCATCTTCTATAATCCCCAAACATGTCAATAGTGTTTTATCAGTGCACTATTGGTGATATGCACTTGAACATGAGCACTGCCCGTGCCATATTGCATTCGGAGGTGCATGACAAATCGTGCTCACTTGCGGGCCTTCCCGCATCACACGTCTTCCGTGATTACTAGCTGCGAGTACACATCGCGCCCAACACTACGAAGAGGACACACTAAGTTTAACTGCTGCTTAGTTATATTTATATCCCCTCATAATGAATCGTAGTCTCGTGAATGCGAACAACTCCCACTACTGGCACAGGCGCTTTCATGCTAATCCATGAGTGATGCTGCGGAGCTCCAGACGTGTGCCATACCCATGATTTCCTCATTTTGTCGGGGAATGACGAGGAGCGGAAACACAGTCTCCGTTTCAGCAGCGAGGAGCCTGAACTGTCCCGTGGCGCTGATTTACCCTGGCGGCTGGCGGCGCCGCTGTTAACAACACAATATAAGCTGCATCGTTTACCAGAGATTGACGACCAGTATCGATGGAGTGGATGGAGCGGATGGAGCTATCCGGTGGAACTGACGGCGTTGTCTGCATCGGAGGCCAGGAGTGCTGGTGGAGAAAGAGTACGGGACGCCGCCTGCGGAGCTCGGATGAGCCCGCGATGGATCGACTGATCGCGAGTAACTATTAGCCTTCCTAGGATAGCACCGCGAACTCCTCGCCGAGCCAAGAGGGCTTCTTGCTCGTCTGCGGGGAGCCGCTGCGCCGCGCTGGGCGAGTGCTCCTGCGCCGGCCACCTGGCGGGCTGAATGCCGGCTCCGGTAAACCATCGCTGTTGAGACCCGACTCTTCCTGAAACAATCAAAGTCGGAATCCGTCCTTGTCTCAGTTACGCACAACTAGTTGTTGTTTAAAAGGTAAGGGAAATAGCCTCGCTTTGCCACTGCTTAGCTGAAATGACAACTGACAGCAGCAGAGAGGAGAACACTCTTTAAAGTATGACAGCAACGATATGATTGGCTTGAGGAACCGGTGTGCCGAACCTGGTTGGTTACTAAAAGTGCCCGCCCCCAATCAGCTGATAGAGTAATTACAAGGAGAGGAAAGACAGAGATTACTAGTGAGTGTCTTCCTGACTGAACTTGCGCTTGAGCTACATATAAACTCTGGTCCTGCAGTCTGGGTGTTGTCAGGTCGTACCGTCTGTCACCAGCTTCAACCCCGTGGCATCCTCTGCCCTCCTTGTGTTCTACGGATTACACTCCGCCGCTCTGCCCTCCGTGGTGTTCAACGGACTACACACGCCGTCAAGCTGCCAGCTCTCCGGTGTCGAGCCACGGGACTCAGACTGTCGATCTGCCTACTCTGATGTCGGACCACGGGCTCCACACCTTCCTGTCTTAGTCAGGCTAAATAAAACCTGTTTCCATTAACTTCTGTCTCCTGTGGTCTTGCGTTTGGGTCCTACCTGTTAACTCCCGTGACAGTATATTATTTTGAGCATTTTGTTTATGATTTGAGAGCAGTGTTTGATTTTGAGCACAGGTAAAACTGTTTTGAGGCGGAAGTTTCATTTTGCAAGAGGACTCAGAGGTTTTGTAAATAGTGCTTGAAGATGAGGTTTTGTGTTTACAGTTTTGAGAGAATGGGTGACCGTTTCAAGAAATGTGTCTTAGCAATCGAGAAAAACTGTAAACCTTACCAAGTACTTCTGTTATATTTTGTTAAGTGTTGGATACGTTGTCAAATTCCTTGTATGTGCAACATACCGTGGCAAAGGAACGGTTCTGATTGTGATTGCTGACGGTGCTGTAATCACAAGACTGCACATATGTGTCACCTTTTGGTTTGTGCACTACGGCTTTGAAGCCCTAAATTTAGCATTTTGTCTGTCACATCTTAGTTTTTGTCCGTCGACGTCTTGCTTTTTTTGCAACCAGAAGTGACACCAGAGGGTGGAGCTTAGTACAACTAATTAGCTGAAAACACACTGTAAAGGGGTTAAAGCTCTAAGATGAAAACACGGACAACTCCCACAACGGAAAACGCTGTGGTAGCCACGTGTCAATCACAGTAAGCCCCGCCCTAAAGCATACTCTGCTTTATGGTCATTTAGACTTGAAACTGGAGGTTGAGACCATAAACCATAAACTCATGTTTACAATGTTTACTGATTTAATAAATCAAGTGAGAATAGAGTCAGTTTCTCATAGACTTCTATAGGATTGCACTTCTTCACCCCCTGTTGGCCATTAGAAAGAATGCAAGTTTAAGGCAAGTTTCTACATTGGCTTCACTTTTCAGGACTGGAGGATGCCACAGGCTTTATTACATTTTTAAGTAACACATTTTTTGACACATAGAACCCCTGAAAAAAAAAATATATATATATTATATATTATATATTTTTGGGGGGTTAAAAAATGAAAATGGATTGATGGATTTCTTTATTGTACCCAAAATGTTATTTTCAAAATCCTTTGAAAGTAACTGACAAATTCACCGTGGCGATGCAAAGCGGTCCTTCAAAGCTTCGTGAGCACGTAGGTGCAGTGGCGGCTGGTCAAGAGAGGGCCATGGGGCATGGCCGAACCATGAGCCACACGAAAAAAAAAAAAAAAAAAAGAATTATAATAATTGTCAATATTTGTGTTTTTTAACTATGGAATGTACCCAGTAATGTGTGTACAATATGATATCTGCGCAAAATATATGCTTGTCCTGCTCGTCCTCTCCCCCTGTGTGCTCGTCTGCTCGTGCTCTCTGCCTGTGTGCACAACACGTCTGAGAACGCGCAGCTAGGGGGGCTTGATCGTTTTGGCCCAAAAGAGACGGGTCTATGAAGCAGTTTAGCCAATTGCTGATTCAAGATATAAATGAGTATCATACAATTTAGTCAATCAGCGCCCTCAAATAGATTCAGCTGTGGGCCAGAACGATCAGGCCCCCCTAGCTGCGTGTTCTCATCAGGAGAAGTCTCTACAGGCGCCAGCGCGAGCACTCCTCCTCCAAGACCCGTTTGAGAGGAGAATTTTGGCGGAGATTCTGCAGCCAAAGAGCTGATATCAGATCAGCCTGACCTCACAATCAGACAGCAGACTACATGCGAAGCTTCACTACTTCGTACAAGTCAGTCAATCAACTTCCTTTCTTCCGAAAAGTACGCTGATTACTTCGACATACCATACGTATCCACAGGCAGGGGCGGACTGGCCATCGGGGATACCGGGGGAATACCCGGTAGGCCGACATCGCCGGCCCCGACTATATTATATACTTCACAGAACACATTCAATTTACTCTAATACCGAAAGTCAATAATCAGTGAAAACTGTATCAACAGTATAAACTGACATTATACTACTCCTCGCGATCCGAGGACGCCATAGCACGGCTGGACACTACGGTGCTTTTAAAAACATTTCTCCATAACCGCGGTCTGTGCCGTGCGCTCGTGCCGGGCGTCGGTCGGGGCGGGGCCGGCGGAGGTGCGAATGGCCGCCGTAGACCGGCGAAATACATGCCGTGTATTGAGTGGGCAGCGCGCCGTGTATTGAGTGGGCCGGTCTGACAGTAACTCCCGGGTCACTTTTTTCCCCCTAAATTAACAGTGAAAACTCATCATAGCTTAATTTAACATCAGTATTCATAATTACACTTCATGTTTACTTCTCCTGATCTTTACCTCCTATAACAAGGTCCATAGGGGCATCTCAATAAATAAACATGTTATATTATATTGTGTTATATAATATAAGTGTTACTGATTGTTTTCGTGTTGGAATACATGTTAAATATTTAACTGCCAAGTAATAATGCGTGTTTGATGCTAAATTTTTTTTGCATGAAATCATACTGGGTGTTTGCTGAAATTGATAGGATGGCCCTACCTAGAAAATTTTCCACCAGCCGCCACTGCGTAGTAGTATCTTTATATGCGTTCTATCAGCCTGGATGTAACACCAGCACCACATCCATAGGCCCAGCTACAGAGCTGTTATTTGCTGAAAAGCATTTTTAAAAAGCCTTGAAAATCCTGTCATAACAAACCAAACCATTTCTTATTTTAAGTCATATATAGTCTATATTGTGTCATGGCCTATAGAGTAGCTGTTCACACAACGAAGTGTTGTCTTTACAGCAACAAAAGCCAAGCTACATGACGTATACCTGCGGGCCTGCGTAGTGTTGAGGCAGTCGTGGAGGCGGAGTGGAGCTGCTGCTCGCCCGTTGAATGTGAGGATTGACAAAGTGAAAGAAATATGATGATCACGCCAGATGGTGAGGTTTCCATGGCACTTCAAAGAGGCAGGGACGAGGCTTTGTAGGCATTCTGCCGACTGCTTCTCTTTTCATGTGAGGGTCAGAGGATCAGCGCCGCTCTGTCTGAGCCTCTTCATTAGACTCCCGCTTCATTCATTACAGCACGCCGTTTTAATTGTCCTGAGGTACTGCACACATATTGCATTTCTGGAGCAGCATTGTGCTTTGCGTCAAGACTTTGCTGGTGAGACAAATGGTGGACTTTATTTGAAGAAGTCTTTGCACAACCGAGTGACTTTCCCACTTGCTGGTGTGGCATCTGGTGAGGTTAACAAACCGAAAGAAAGATTCGCTGTTTGGAGACAGAATAATTGACAGCCTGCTGATTGTTACACTAATAGTCCAGTTTGGCTGTGTGGGCATTTCTGTCACATTCTGAACTTTCAATGTCACATTCAAATCATGAAAAAAAGAGCACTACTATAAACCACTAGTCCAGCATTGTTAACGTCAGTCTTGTTTCAGCATCTACCCTCCTACAATACAGAGGAGTCTCCATTGTGTATATGTTTTAGTTTTATTTATATGTAGTACGGCAAACACACAAGCGCTTCCTCCTGTTAATGCATTATATATGGAGCACAGGAGAGGGAGGAAGTGGCGGTGTGTATGGGGAAGGTGTGTGTGTGTGTGGGGGGGGGGGGGGGCAGTATTGTCTATGATGTCCTTTGTTTATTATTCATGACTGTTGCAGCGTTCCTGTCTGCTTAACACACTGCATGCATCTCTGCGTACAAGACTCAGGGTCCACTTGGTGCGAGTCGAGGACGGAACCGGTTCAGTTCTCCTCACTGAGAGCGGATCAACGCAGATACAGATATCAAACAGCATCCTGTTCATCACGTGACAGATGGACAATGTGCTGATTGGACAATATTAGATTTTTGATTAAAGAGCAGGTCCAATGCATTAGAGAGCCCTACACCTGTATCATACCTGTCCTTCAGCACCGTTCTCTACTTTAGTGGTTCGTCCAGTCGAACTAGAATCATCAGAGTGTGACATGTGGAACAGTTCTAAGCTAGAAGGCTCGGTAGAGCTCCTGCACTCTGGTGACTTTTAAAGAATTGAAATAGCAAAAGTGTGGTCAAGTTATAGCATGTTGATGAAAATCATACAACATGATTTTATTGTGATGCTGGTTAGTAATGCTATGTGTGAATGTCAGTCACAGAAGTTCAGTCACTTGTTTGAACAAACTTAACTGTTTATTAAATAGATTTAAATAGACTTGCCTGTCATGACTCGGGACTTGAATGCAGAGACTTGAGACTTACTTGCGACTTGCAAACAATAATTTGGTCCCACCTCTCTAAATAAGCTCAATAATAAGTCTCGGTAAAGAATGAGTAAAGCATAATTTGCCCCTCTGGTGTGAACTTGCATGACTCTCTGATATACCCATTATTTCCAATAGCTTGCACCGCAGCAGCTTTCTTGCTGCATCGAGCAAAGCCCAACGTCTGCGTGCTCCGATGTGTGCTGAACACAGCTGCACCAGTCATTAGGAGGTAGGGTTGGTCTGCCTCATTGACAAGCTCAGAATGCCATCAGTAATGGAACAGCCTCCCCAATTATGACAACCTGATCAGCCACGATGACGTCAGTCACAAACTAAACTTCCAGGAGCCAATTTCTTACCCATATGAAAATCTGCAGCTTAATTCTAGCCGTTGGATGGATTCCATTCCTGGGGCATGGCTATGGTCTGTCTCCGTCACGTCCTCTTACTCTACAGCTGCTGAAAGGATCATTCATGATGATCAGATGGTGCTTTAAAGGTCAAGGAGCAGATTGACACATGAGGAACAGGTGAGGAGGTCAGGTGAGAGGTCAGGTGAGGGGTCAGGTGAGAGGTCAAGTGAGAGGCACACTGTGGACCAGTAGAGGTCAGGTGAGAGGTCAGGTAAGGTCAGGTGAGAGGTCAGGTGAGAGGGCAGGTGAGAGGTCAGGTGAGAGGTCAGGTGAGAGGGCAGGTGAGAGGTCAGGTGAGAGGCACACTGTGGACCAGTAGAGGGCAGGTGAGAGCTGAGACTGCAACAACAAGAGGCATCAGAACGAAAGAGTATCAGAACAGAGAGGTGAAGTGGACAAGAAAGAAGTGGAGGTGTATAGAGGAGGTGTGAGGATTGGAGGATGGGTGAAACATTCGTATTATAATCTTGCAATGCGTCCACTCCTGCATCTCAGAATAATGATTAATCCAACTGTTCAGGTCAAAGATGTGACATTCCAACCTTTAGATAAGGACAAAAGCTAAAGTGTATGTACAGCATAACCTCAGAACCACGTCAGGGTGTAGATCTGATGTTGTCCACGTTTAGTTGCATGAGCTGATGGCAGGTTCAGGCCTTTCTAATCCTTTCTGTAACGCCGGAGTCATCTGGTGGGAGCTGGAGCAGGAAGTTATTCTTGGAGGTTTGCTTCTGTGGGCTCCTCGGTGAGAGTCACAGGGGCTATGTGCTCTGCTTAGCGGCGGATAACAGCAGCAGCAGGCATTAGCTGTGTTTGCACAGCTGTTAAAGTAATGCTACCTCAGGCAGCTAAGGCCTGCAAGCTGCAAGGATGAGAACACACGGTCCTCCCGGGGCTCCTGTCATGAATTACAATATTTTTATTTGTCCCTGTGTATTTGGCACATTTCAGCAGTGGCATTCTTCCTCAATTGTTTTCATTTGCTGAAGGACTACTTTCAGCACGTCGGTGGTGCAGGACCTGCTCAGGACAACATTTTGTGTAAGCAAGCTAACAAGTGAGGAACTGGACCAGGAGCTGAGACCAGAACAGAGCTAACAGGAGACTGCATGGAGGACGTACATGTGTCAGAAGACCAAGGAGTTTGACTTTATATCTTCTCTTCAACACTCCGACATCTGGACAACAGCCGTTGTTTATGTAGAAGCAGATTCACTTACAAAGGTTCTACAAGTTACTTGTCGGTAGTTCAAAGGTTGCTCCCTGGTGAGTGTAACCAGAGAAGGAGAGCAGAAAACAGAAAAGTAGCACCAAGGCTGCTATCTGCGGATCTTTATATTGTGCTGCCGAGGCCTACTTCACACAGTTAACCTCGCGTGGAGATCGTGTCGTCAGATGTTGTGTTTTCAGCTTGTTCTGCTGAGCTTAATTGACTAAAAGCATAAATTGCAGCTTTAAGTTACTCGTCAGTAATATCAAAAGCAACTTATACTTGGAGCTGGGAAAATATTACATTCTTGTTGTGTTTCCGTCCATTCTTCTTTTGCAAAATTTTGAAATTGAATTACTTAATCATGGTCTGTTTATAATTTCAAGCATATAATCAAAGCACACCAGTCTGCAGAATGACCTCTTTCTAGCATTTCACATTAAAGTAGAGCTAACACTTCCAACCAGAGAAATTAATCTAACACTGACTGTGGGAGCACGACAACAAATGATCAGATAGAAATTCAGAGGTGCGTTTATTTTTCTTTGCTAAGTGTATGAAGACGACTGAAGTTGAAATAATAAATTATGGAGAAACTATTACCGCAATAATGCTCAGTACCAAGCCCCCCCTCTTACCATCGCCATGGCTCTTTGCATTGATTCTATTTTAAAAGGGAATTTCTTCACTTATTGGCTTTTTAAGTGGCTCTCTTGCTGATGTCTATGACATGGAAGTTGGCTGGGTCTGACGCCGTCTGTTTTAGCTAATCTGGCTCCGTACAGACACACTAATGAGAGATCGGGACATCGACACCGGGTTCAGAGTGTGCAATGACTCATAGAGAAAAATGGCCCATCATGAGAGCTGTTATGGCTCTCATTGCGCCCTTTGAGCCAGAGTTTAATTTTTCTCATTAAATGAATAACATCACAGCATCGCCCTGTTCAGAGGTGTTATAAAATCTTATATTTCCCAAAGCTGCTGAAGTAAAAAGGACTCGCTGTCAAATTTCCATCCACTCCAACTGGTACTGTAACCAAGAGGGTGACGTAGCCGCCAGGAAGGATTGAGATGAGCAGGACACAAAATACAAAGGAACAGATCGGTGTGCTAATGCTAATTTCCTCGCATTCTTCCCCGTTGATTGGGGGATAAACAGGAAGCGTTGTGGTAAATTCCGCCTGAAGTGTGTGATTGCTGACAGGCCTGACCTCTGCGCTCTCACCATGTTTCCCCATAACTCACAATTAACGCTGACATTAGAGCATCCCTAGAGGCCCGTCCGGCTTTATTTCCCTGCCCACCAGAAAAGCGGGCAGCGGCGCCCCTGGACCCGAGCCCAGTTCTATGATTTAGCTGGAGAGAGGGCGATAGCGAGAGGAGGGGATGGAGGGAGGTGGTGGGGGTAGAGGGGTACCCTGAGCACACTTAGGGGGTTTAGGGCTGTTATGGATATGGCTGTGGTAATTACTCAGTGCTTGTTATTGCCCACGCTACCACACCTGCGCCTGGCAGAAAATGCCAGTACAGCGCCGGAAGGCGTCCGACAACAGCTGAAGAGCGCCGGGGATGGCATCGAGCTAGATTAGCCAGAGTAGAGACATGAACACAAACCCTCCTGAATAAAATAACTCTTTTGAATTCGGTGACTTCGTAATCACGGAAACTTGCTGTAACAGTTGACGGCTTAACATCGTCGCTGTTGTTATATTGGACACGCGAGTTTCGGTGCCGTCCTTTTATTTGGGAAAATAAACGAGCACCTGTTCTTCGACGTGTCAAATTCAATCTCACGGCTCGTTAGCGGGGGCCTCTGCCCAATAACCCAGCTTTAGCACTGCTTTGGCTCCTAATTCCCATCTCTGGGCTGTCACACAGTGTCATCGCCACAGTCATTCATGTTTTTATTCATTTCACATTTCATCATTTATTTATCGCCCAGCCTGCTGGACGCACTAACACTAGAACCTCGGACAGGAGGAAAAGGAGGCGCTGAGAGTCGACAACGTTGTTTATCTGGAAAACCCACTGGCCACTCACGGTGAAGCAAGTAGCCCCCCGTTAGTACGAGTCATTTTGCAGTAGCTTAGCATGGATTGCATTGTGTACTTGATGGGCGAGTCAAAAAAAAAAAAGAAATCTCCCAATCTGGACGGGGGGCTTTGCTTCTTCCCCGGAGTCTTTGTGGACTGTGGCTTTGCCTCCTGCTGTGGTCCTGCCTGACACACACTGCTACTGTCATTATTAGTAGTAGTCACATCACTGTTACTATTACCGACACCATTACTGCTTTTGTTATCGTTGTTATTCTCCTGTATCCACTTCTGCTGTTATTAGTCATAATGTTTCCATCATTATTCTGCTTACTACTCTCATTATATGAATCATTTCTGTCATAAGCATTGAATGTGTTGTAACTCTGTTATGTTGTTCATTCTATACACATGACATCTATCACACTTCTGTGCGTCCTGATAGAGGATCCTCTGTTGCTCTCTGAGATTTCTTCATTGATGTCGTATGTGTACAGATTGTAAAGCCCTCTGAGGAGAATTTAAAATGTGTGATTTTGGGCTTTACTAAATAAAATGAATTGAGTTGAATAAGTGATAGACTATTCAAAGTGGAGTGTAAAGAAAAAAGTGTTGGTACGTTGGGCAGCGTCACAATCCATGCAGACGCCGTCAGTGTCCTGGATCTGATTTAATTTCAGCTAAGATGATATTTAGATTCTAGCTGAATTGGTAACATGGTGCGAGTCTGAGGGGTTTTTGGGGAGTTTTTCCTGTTTTGATGTGAGGGTTCCGGAACAGGGGATGTCATGTGAGTACAGAATGTAAAGCATCTGAGGCAAATTTGTAATTCGTGATTTTGGGCTGTACTAAATAAATTGAATTGAATTAAAATTGAACGAGACAAAGTCTACAGTCACATCATCAGCTCTGTGAGGCTGGAATGGTCATTGTAAAGTAAACCAAACAAACTTAATTATTTGAATTATCTTCAGTTGCTAATTATGTATTTTTGCTTACTCGACCTAAGCTGAAAGGGTATGTAAGCCAACAATATATAAATAAGTTATTTCCCGTGGCATTATCCAAAAGGAGAAATGTGGACAGAGAGACCAGTCTTTAACCAAGAATGGAGACTCTTATGCCGTGTTCACACCAAACAGCAGGCGGCGCGAATGACACAGAACACGCAGATTCATTTGTGTGCCGCTGAGCATCTGAAAGCCTATCAGCGTTGAGATGCTCCCGTCATCACTGACGTCCTGACGTTGTTGAACCAGGAAAAACATATTGTAGCCGTAGGTGTTCACCCAGAGCTCTACGATACCTCATATTAGGAGAGACCTTACGAAACTATGTGTATGAATATGTGTGTAAACCATATGGTACAAACGATGAAAAAGACGCTGCCGTATTTATGCCTGGATGATGTTATGTGTTATGCTCCATTGAGAAAACAAGTATTTTAAGTGATTTGCTTGTCGTCTTATGGAGAGAACAAGCAAAACATTAATTCAGACATTTTACAAATCGGCATCGTTATGTCGATATTTTGGCATCTTTTTTATCAGTTTATTGTGAATAAATCACAGCTAAATGTGTTTATTTTGTGTTCATACAGCTGTAATAAACAGCCGACGTGTGGCTTGTAGACACAGTGAATACAGCTGGATGAAATACACAGAGCTCCTCTGGATGATGTCATGAACCAGACATGACGGTGTTTAGTTTCCCGTGATATCTGGGACTTCCACAACACGTACTATGCAGAAATAGAGGTTATTTCTTCCATGGTTGATGGTGAAAATAAATGGCTTGGTTGATAACGGCTTCCATGGCGAATAACCACAAATGATCCCGCAAGTAAACTACCGCAAGTAACACAACACAGAATTTCGCTTCACGTTTGGTGTGAATTGATGAAGAATACACATGGTGGCCAGACTTCCTAACCAAATGATGCCTAGGTGCTACTTCAGGCCCCTACTGTGTTGGCCCCTTGCATTGACCAAATGCCACCGTGTGTCCTTCCGGCAGGTATTAATGTGAATGCCCCCCCTACCTCCTTTGTTGTGTCTTTCCTTTAATGCCCCCCCCCCCCTTTTCTCCTTTGTTTCCACTTGTAATCACATTATGCCTGGTCATAGTCCCCCTTGCTTTTTCTTTCAGTATTTACATACTGTCTGAACACTGCTCCCTGTATAAAATGCTTCTTCTTCATTTGTTCTCGGTCAACCTACCGGCACAGATCTGCTCTGTGTCGGTGAGGTCACCAGTATACCGGTATGCTTTATTCTACTCACAACACCACAGCAACTTCTGAACTGGACTTAAATGATTTCTTCAACAGAATACATCTTTATATGTTTATTTTTCCCCTCAACCAGTTTAAAACCAGCATGTCTCATATGTTCAGAGACTGACGATTATTAAAAGTGGTAAATGAAGTGCCACGAAGAGACAAAGCACAAATCTTTTGGGCAAACCTGAGCCTGAAGCAGGAGGAAGTCCCGGTGCTGTGGAAGACGTCGTGCCTGGTTCCTGTACCGGAGAAGACGACACCATCTGGCCTCAATGACTACCGACCAGTTGCCCTCACATCACATGTGATGAAGGTGCTGGAGAGGCTGGTCTTGGCCCGCCTCCGGCCGCAGGTGAAATCCTCACTGGACCCTCTGCAATTTGCATATCAGCCCCGTGTGGGAGTGGACGACGCCATCATCTACCTGCTGCAACGAGCTCAGTCTCACCTGGATGAACCGGTGGCTCTGTGAGAATCACTTTCTTTGACTTCTCCAGTGCATTCAACACCATCCAACCAGTGCTTGTTACGACCTGGCTCCAAGGCTGTAACATCAGGGAAACAAGACGAGTGATAAAAGTCATAAATAGACATTTATTTAACGAACAACTAACCAAACTAACTTAAAACAAACAATCAATCAATCAAATGAAGCAGCAGCCATGTCAGCCCAGGAGAGTCAGAGAGGAGAGGATGAACCGAACCTGGTTCAGATGTGGGTTTATATAGCCATCACCACATCAGGCTCAGCTGGGGGTCATTAGCTGCTGATCGACATCCTGAAAGACAAAGACAAACAGGACATAGACCCCTAGTGGACGGGAGGGGTCATCACACTGCTGCTGAGTGAGAAGCTGCGGGTGGTGGGGGTGAACGCGTCCACCGTCTCCTGAATCACTGACTACCTCACGGGCAGACCACAGTTTGTCCGACTGGGCCGTGTGTTGTCTGATACAGTGGTCAGTGATACTGGAGCCCAACAGGGAACTGTTCTGTCTCCCTTCCTGTTCACCTTGTACACCACTGACTTCCAGTACAACTCGGGGTCATGCCATCTGCAGAAGTTCTCTGATGACTCTGGAGTGGTCGGGTGTATAAGGGACGGACGGGAGGAGGAGTACAGGGCAGTAGTGGATGACTTTGTGGAGTGGGCGGGTAGAAATCACCTGCGTCTGAACGTGGCCAAGACCAGAGAGATGGTGGTCAACTTCAGGAGGAAGACGACGACTCCACAACCGCTGAGAGTTCTGGGAGAGGATGTGGACATGGTGGAGGAGTACAAGTACCTGGGTGTCTCCATCGACAGCAGACTGAACTGGAAGACCAACATCAACGCTGTGTACAAGAAGGGGAGGAGTCGACTCTTCTTCTTGAGGAAACTTGGATCCTTCAACGTGTGCAGCAAGATGTTGGAGATGTTCTACCAGTCTGTTGTGGCCAGTGCACTTTACTTCGCCGTAGTCTGCTGGGGGAGCAGCATTGGAGCCGGAGACACCAACAGACTTAACAAACTAGTTAAGAAGTCCGGCTCCATCATTGGCTGCAAACAAGACATTCTGGAAGAGGTGGTGGAGAGGACACTGAAGAAACTATTATCCATATTGGATAACCCGGACCACCGTCTCCACCACCTTCTGCAGGGACAGCGGAGCACTTTCTCCAACAGACTGATCCAGCTCCGCTGTCACAAGGACAGATACAGAAGAACATTCTTGCCCACTGCCATTCGACTTTATAATAAATCACCTCTGGCCAAATCAATCACAACTATAACACCGTTACACTCTGTGTAAACATATGCTTATATAGTGTTGAAGTGTGCTCAAGTCTCCTTTGCGACCTGTTCCATGTGTGTGCCGGTTTTGTTGGATGTCTGAGTGTTAGAAGGGAAGCAGATGCCCTTTACCCCACCCCCGTCCCCCTCCCCTCCATCCTAACCCCCTCCCACCCAGGTAACAGATCTGTCACCCTGCTCTTAACCAGATCTGAAAACATTAACACCTTCGCCTCATGTGCTCTCTCTCCCACGGGACCCGGGCCGATGGGCGACAGCAGCGTTGCCCTCCAACCGCTGTGCCCCCACCAGCGTTGGCACACGAGGGGTGGTGCGGCGGGGCTGATGGCGCGGGGCTCCCGTACGTTGGCAGCCGTGCCCAAAGTCACTCGGCAGGCTATGGCGTGGAGCCAGTCAGTTGAGGCGAGAGAGGAGGGGAGGGAACCAGGGACGGACGTAGAGAGAAAAGAAGACGAGCATTTTTTCCATCTTCTTCTAATTGACAGAATAAATGCACCTGCCATTGTGGGGTATCACAGAAATGAGTTCTGATCTATGACCCAACATTCTGAAAACCCCAACAATGAGACATTTGTCACGAAGTCTCATGTGACCATAGATATAAACTGAGAGCAGAACAGTACAAAAAACAATCTTTCACCCAGGAGACCACTGTCCGTTTCCCATGTGAGACGAGAAGCCTACATTGATACACTTGTCACGTCACTTGCATACTTCAGTACAGGCACTTTTGAGTTATTTTGACCCAACAACAAGCTTTTCCTAAACCTAACTAAGTTGATCCTGTGAAAGCTGAACTTTATCTTCGACAAGGGAAAATATGGATTTGCCAGAACAGACAGATCGATGGCGGAGCAACATACTTCACCAGTCCTTGCGTTCTGTCGGCGATCCGGCAGACACCTGTTCCTCCCGCGCTGCAGAGATCATCAGTGCCTGTGGTAATGCAGTATCCTGTTTCCCTGGTTCCACCAGCTGCCAGTCCAGGTCTCGAGTCCCCGGGTCATGCTCGAAAGGAGTCCCATCTTCATGGTCATCTTCCAGAGGGGTCCCGCTCCCGCGGCTGTCCTCCAGTGGGGTCCTGTCTCCATCCTGCCGAGGGATCCCTTCTCTGTCCTCCTGGGTCTCGTCCCTGTTGCCGACCTCCGGGCTGTCCACCAGAGCAGTCCTGCCAATGTCGCCATCCCCCTTGGTCATCCACTAGAGCAATTTTGGCCGTCTTATTCATCTTCCAACGGTCTTCTGGCCCCCTGGTCGCCCTCCGGAACTGCACCGCCTATCAGCTCATCGTCCGTCCATGTTACTAAACTTGTTTTCTGGCCCGTTTGTGATGTTGAACGTAACACACCAGTCTATCGCCAATGTCTAGTTGATTTTACCCCACTTCAAAATTCTGCATGTACACGCTCATTTTGCTGAGAAAAAATATTCCTTCATTAACTCTCAAACCAAGGTAACATTTCTACACAGGATAGAATTATTTAATTTTACCAGCTAACGTTAAGAGCTAAACGTTACACCTGCTCTTTCATTGCTGTCACGTACAATAGCTTCCTTTCTTACAGATTGACTTTTTAAAACAGTGACATTTTTGATTACAGCCCGACATCAATTTTTCTGTGGAAGTTAAGTGATGTGTATGCTTGTGTATGCATGTATGTGTGTCCGTACATACTTTACTCTAAGCAGTGGTTTGCGTGAGTGTGTGTGTTGAGGTGGCTGTGTGTTTGTGGTGTATTCGGGGGATGGGGGAAGGGAGGGGGAGGGTGTGGACTGGACAGATTCCGACGCATAATTTAAATTTAATTGGAGCGGGCCTGACTAGCTGGGGTCAAAATGAAGAGAAAATCAGTCACATTAATCAAGATAAAATTATCAGCTGATTAATCAGTGTTCTAATTATGGTGCCGGCGGTTCTCTTCTTTGTTCTGTTTTAATTACTCTGCCTCATTGTCTTTTCCATATGGCCAGCATGTCCCCCTCAAAATGTCCACTGAGCACACAGACGTGCAGATTCGGACACACCAACACACACACACACACACACCCACACACACACACAGACATACTTATACATCACCACTAACAGCTAAAATAATTAGTGTGAATCGCTCTGGAAGGACTCATCTTAAATTCAGAGTTCTTCTGTCCTACACATTTCTGTTTGTCATGCTTTCAGCCAGCATCTCTTGCAAAGGGTGTTAAAGAATAAACCTATTTCAGCTCAACTTGTACCTCCCTTAAGTTTCTGTTACACATTAAAATCGTAAAACCTTTTCTGAGTTTTCTGAGTCTTCCGATGAGAATGGGCAATTCTACACTTTGTGGGTCACTGAACAATAACTCCATTTTGTTCTATAGTGTCCTCATGAAGGCGATCAATAGTAAACAGCACTGAATGATTCTGTGATGAGTAGGCTATTTTAAAACAGAGAAAGGACGGCAACATTGGCTGACTAATGCAAAATGATTAGCTTTGACTATCCTATTATAAGAGGTACAGCATGTTGTGCCCAGAAAAAGATAAGAATGTTCCATTTCACCTGCTCAGTTATAAATGAGCTATGAAATCAAACTTAAACAGCTCAATTGTTTTTTACACTTGGAAACACTAAGGTTACATCTAAGGAGGATAATGATTATATTGTCTAATTGTAGAATAAGACTTGCAACGGAGGAGGAAGCTTCAGAGGTTGCGATTGATCCTGGCAACACCGAACTATACAAATGAAAGTTCTTTGTCACCAAGTATAACTATACTGAAGTCGGATAGAACCCATTGCTGGCTTATTTATCCGTGTGAATTGAATTACTGCCGACGTGTTGACCAGCTGATCTAGCTGTAAGTGCATAACAGCCATGTGTGATCTGAGACAACACTTCCCTGTCGGCATTCACACACTACACAAGTAAGTACCGTTCCATTTAGTACGTTGTCAACACTAACAGAATTATCCGCATTGAGACACAGCATATATGTTAATGTATATGTTGCAAAGTAGGCCCACTGTAGTATAGGGTCCAACACTGAACGTACAGGGGACTTCAGACGCCTGAGGTGGTTCAGCATCAGGTTGATTGACACTGATGTTACACAAGGTGCTGTTCATTCTTGTTATGCAGTACAGTGAGTAAAAACATTGTTTTATGATGAGATACAGTAAAAAGAAGATAAATTATGTTATGTTACTGTCATGAGAGTTGAGAACACAAACACTGAGTCATTGAAAAACGGTGTCATTCCACAATATCCAAAATTGAAATACAACGAGCTATGGTTCATATCATAACATCCAAACCCAGCACGTCTCTTCTACCCTTTCTCTGAAGACAATTTCAACTTACATCCCAAACTGAAGTGAACAAAACCACAGGCCACGGCTACACAAAACCTTTCTATCGAGACAGTCTCAGCTGACTTCACCAGCAGTCATTGATGGTGGATGCTCATATATGACCTGTGTGTGACTCGGAAGGATGGGAGAAGATTGTGGTTTGGGTTAAAATTAAGTATGTTAGTTAAGTAAGTAAGTTATGTAACAAAAGTATGCTAAAATAAGTCAATGTTTTCACATAGGACACATTATTAGAGTCGTCAGATACATATACACATGAAATGTAACTTCTGCATTGAACCGATCCCGAGCTTATTGGGAGCAGTGGGCTGCTGGGAAGCGCCGGGGGAGCAGTTAGGGGTTCAGTGTCTTGCTCAGGGACACTTTGGCACAGGATACGTAGCCGCCAAGGATCGAACCGCCGACCTACTGGGTGACAGTGCCGTGTTTATCTGACCCTTGCATCCACACTATACCAGCCCTGCATGTACTCGCTCATCATCATATGGATTATATACAAACGAGTACTGCCTGACCTGTTTATTAAAAACTAATGAAAAAAATATCTAAATAGAAATACTCAAAGATGTATAAATTACATTACCATACTTTACCTTTCCAAACTGCCCTTTTTGCGCGGAACAATAGTTATATATTGGTGTTATATTATATTATAATAGTCTACTTGTCAGTTAGCATACCAATTTGTCAGTGGAACATGATACTAGGTGTAGTTGCCACTTCTGGGTACAGCTGCAAAGCTGTTATAACTCTAATAATTATGCATGATACTATTTATTGCAACAGAAACTGTACATGTAGGCCAAAGCCCTTATTATCTAAGATTTACTCCAGGTTGTGTTTAGCCGGTTCCTGCTTGGCACTATCTCGTTCATAAGTGCTAACTGCTAGCTATCAGTGAGTGTGGACTGGGATGTAATAAGTTAGTGAATAAAACATGTTCTGTTGCCACGGGGGCTCCACATTAGGCAGGGCAAAGTGGTGATTA
Source organism: Lycodopsis pacificus (assembly GCA_028022725.1). Lineage (NCBI taxonomy): Eukaryota > Metazoa > Chordata > Actinopteri > Perciformes > Zoarcidae > Lycodopsis > Lycodopsis pacificus. Next base: position 576,301 of record CM051699.1, on the reverse strand, counting down.
GCCGACCCATCAGACTCTGCACTGTAATTCCCATCACCACTTCCTCCATCTTTCCTGCTTTACTCCCTCTTTTTTCTATTCGCTACCTCTTTCCTCCCTCTGCAGTCCCTTGACTTCAAGCCTTCTTTTACTCTTCTTTTTTATCATTGTCCATTGAGTGTTTTACTTTCATATAATCCTCCCACAGAAGCTCAGTGTCCACGAAGCTCAGCAATGAGTTCACTGCAGTCCTATAATCTTTGACTTTTGGTAGAAGCTGAAGGCTATGCTGAGATACAGTTGTGTGTATGAATTAATGGAAAGGCACAGTGAATAGTACACTGTAGATTTGACCAATGTGTCATGTGGGCCTACAGAGGTTCTACATAATGTCATAGATGTATTTTTTGACAATGACCAATGAACATGAATAGAAAAATACATCTGTCATGTCAAGAACAACTTCAACATTGACTTTGGCGCCATTAACCAACAGCCAACCATCTTGACAGTGCTGACCTTTGAGCGAGTCAAACACACAGGAAGTTACAGCTCATACACCAGCCACCAATGTAACTTACATTCTCATAATTTACATCACCATGAGTAAAAGCTGCTCTGGAAAAGGGACGTGGTGTGCTAAGGAGGCAAGAGTTCAAGTCATATGTAGCTCAAGCGCAAGTTCAGTCAGGAAGACACACACTAGTAATCTCTGTCTTTCCGCTCCTTGTGATTACTCTATCAGCTGATTGGGGGCGGGCACTTTTAGTAACCAACCAGGTTCGGCACACCGGTTCCTCAAGCCAATCATATCGTTGCTGTCATACTTTAAAGAGTGTTCTCCTCTCTGCTGCTGTCAGTTGTCATTTCAGCTAGCAGTTGCATGAGCGTTAAGTGGTGGTTTAAACCTTTGCAAAGTAGCAGTTTGTTGATACTGAGTATGTCGGACTCCGATTCTGATCCGTTTGTTAGACATGCAAGTCACATTCGCGAGAGCCAGCCGGAGCTAGCAGGCAGCCCGCGGGAGCCGACATGCAGCCCGCCGGGTGTCCGGCGCAGAAGCCCTCGCCTCGGGCGGCGTAGCGGCTCCCACCTAGACGAGCAAGAAACCCTCTTGGCCCAGCTGGAAGGTCGTGGCATTAATCCAGCACCAGGCCTTCCGCTATCCCAGCTCCGGGAGCTGTTGAGGCTTACAGTGAGCAGCGAGCCAGTAGATCCCCTACCAGCGGCTGCGCCGGGGCGGAAAAGAGCGAAGAAAACCGGCGCAGCCCAAGCACCACAGGCGAAGAGGAGAGAGGCACTGTCTCGGGATCCGGCTCCACCAGCAACTCCGGGCCCATCTAACACAGACAACGCCTGCAGTCACTGGTGAGCTCCATGCACTCCATCGAGGCTCGCCTGCAATCCCTGGGGAACGCGGCAATTCCGGCGCCGGCTAACATTACGCCGCGGCTTAGGGCTAAAATCCTGCAGGGGAGAGACATCAATTTGGTGAGCATAATGCTGCCCTCCCCAGAGTGTGATACAAGCGTAACCGGCAGTGGGAACATCGCTGCAGTGTTCAAAGCGACAGATCCTAGGCTGATCAGAGATTTGTCAATTGGGCAGTTCATGGTAGCGTTCGGGGTTTACCGGGACGTGATTTGTGCGGCCTACCCAGACAGGAGACAGGAGCTAGACACCTACATGGCACTGATCGGCGAGCTACAGCTGAAGTATACAAGGAACATATTTTACCAGTACCATAAGGCGTTCGCCAGCAAAGCTGCCCTGTATATTGCGCAGTATAACTCCCGGTTGGACTGGTCAGTACTGGATACCGAGTTACTGGTCATGGTCGCGGGTGGCACACAAACTGTTTCGTGTGGTTCGGGCGGGAATTCGGGCCACGTAGCCCCGCTCTGTCCTGCGGCGGTGTTTCAGCCAACGTTCGCTGGGCGTGAGGTGCCTAGTCAAAATTACATGCAGAGTTGTGTGAATTTTAATGAAAGCGTGTGTACATTTCACAACTGTCGTTATCTTCACATCTGCAGCTACTGCAAGGATGCGCACCCCCGGTCAGTCTGCCCCCGCCGTGCAGCCAGACCTCCCCCTCGGGGAGGGAAACATCGTGGTTCAAAAACATTTTGAAGCAGCATCCCTCAACACCAATAAACCTCCAGTCACTGTCGATTGAACTTGCCTCTCATCCTGACTCTGTGTTCGTAGACTATCTGCTTACGGGCTTGTCACAAGGTTTCCGTGTGGGAGTCCTGGCTATGCCTACGGAAACGTATGTGGCTAAGAATCTGCAGTCAGCGGTAATGGACCCAGATACGGTTGGGCAGTTGATTGAGAAAGAGGTTAAGAAAAACTACGTTATTGGCCCCTTCAAGTCCTCTCCGTTCGCAGTGTTTCGCACCAGTCCTATTGGGGTAGCCACGGGTAAGTACTCTGGGAAGAAAAGGTTAATCTTCGATCTGTCCGCGCCTTGTTCCTGCCCGCTGCCAAGCGTTAACAGCCTCATTCCTTCCGAGCTATTCTCTCTCCATTACGCCTCGGTTGATAATGCCATTAAATTAATAAAACTAGCCGGTCAGGGCGCATGGCTCTCCAAAGCAGACATCACGGATGCGTTCAAAATTGTGCCGATCCATCCGTCCCAGTGGCATCTCTTCGGAATTAGGTGGGATTCCAAGTTCTATTTTGGGGTACGGTTAACTTCCGGGTGCAAAAGCAGCCCATGTATTTTCAACCAAGTGTCCGAAGCACTTTGCTGGATACTACTCAATAGAGTCAGGGTCCCAGCTGTCCTTCATCTGCTGGATGATTTCCTGCTGGTAGATGCCCCACACGATGGGTCAGGCTCTTCGCTAGGTAAATTAAAACGGTGTTTCCACTCCCTTGGCGTTCCACTCTCGGAGGAGAAAACCGTGGGGCCCGACACACGTCTGGAGTTCCTGGGCATTATGCTCGATACGATAGACATGAAAGCGTCTCTCCCGATCGCGAAACTGCAGCGCATCCGTGAGATTACGAAGTCGTATTGCGCGGCTGGTAACGTAACGAAACAGCAGTTACTCTCCCTGCTGGGGCATCTTAATTTTGCCATGCGCGTCATTCCACAGGGACGTTCTTTCATCTCCCACTTGCTCGTCACGGCATCCTCCGCGAGCCAGTTGCACGATCTGGTGTCTCTGGATGAAGGGTGTCGCTCCGACCTGCGGTTTTGGTCGCGTCTGCTCGATAATTGGAATGGGGTTACGTTTTTCTACGAGGATCTGGTGACGTCCTCGGATTCATTGAAGTTTTACACAGACGCCGCTCCGTCTGTGGGTTTTGGGGGGTTCTATCAAGGCCAGTGGTTTGCGGAACCGTGGCCCCCCTCGTTTGCAAAGTTTGAAAATTCCTCAGCGCTGTATGAGATTTACCCCGTGGCCGTGGCCTGCGTTGTCTGGGGGCAGCACTGGAAATGGCATCTCTGTCATGTGCGACAATCAAGCAGTTGTCGATATTATCAATAGAGGGCGCTCTTCGCCCAAAGATATCATGCCGTTCATGAGAAGCATCACTTGGGCAGCTGTCACCCACAACTTCATTATCACCGCCCGCCATGTGCCAGGTCATTTGAATACTCTGGCTGATTCGCTTTCCCCCTTTAAATTCCAGGCTTTCCGGAACATCTGCCCAGAGGCCAGTCCCGTGTCAGTAACTGTGCCCTCATGTCACACCCTGATGCTGTCATAAAGCCAAACCATGTGGGAGGTTATATGGAGGCAGCTAGGGAATATATGAGGAAGGGATTAGCCGTTTCTACTGTAAAAACGTACGATTTCGCTTGGAGTACTTTTGCTTTGTTTTGTGTTACCGTTGGCATGCCTCTTAAACCGGTTCTCATAAACACAGTTTGTGCCTTTATTTGCTATTGCGTGGATGTTGTTAGGGTTCAAAAACCAATAAAGGATGAGAGCCTGCAGGCCGCAGGGACTTTTCTGCTGCCCTCGTAGCGCGCACGCGCATCAGAAAAATGGACTGGACCCGGTTCACAATCAATAACAATATTTAATGTACTACATGCAATTCACTTATAAGCTGCATTAACTATCAATAGTAATGTTCTCGAGAACAGAGATCACACACACGCATCCCACTTCTGAAAAGCGAGGGCGGATGTGGTCTGAGGAATTCTCTCAGAACAGTGTCTTTTATACGTCGGAAATGTCCAAACAGTCATAGATCATCGGACTGACCCTCCGTGGCCATCCGTGACTGGCTCCATTTGAATTCTGTCTCCTCCCTGGATCGATCCCTTAGCGAAACAGCTTTGCTCCTTGCAAAACATCTGTCTTGACTCCACCTCTGGTCAGCTGTCCTCCTCACTGATCCCATCCTCCACTCTGCTGCATGTCCCATTCAGAATCCATGTCTGACCCTCAAACTTATTCTTACAGTGTTTTAATACCTTTAGTGACTATACTTTTATGATTTAATACATTCAATTAGTTAATATACTGTAACACATAATATCTTCTACATGCAAGAATATTGTAAACATATTGTGACTAACAGATTATTATTATTATTGTGACACTTCTACTCATCACTAGGGGGGTTATTTAATCTTACTTATAATGCGTTTAATACTAGAATTCTCAACAATTCCCCCCTAACACACTATTCATAGTGTGTTCAAAAAAATGACAGGAAAAACGATCCCTCTCTAATGGTCCTTTATGGGCCGAGGGTGAATTTCCCCAACTAAACAGTAGCTTACAGTTCAAGCTCGTAAACATCATTCAATTCAATGCATTTTGTATAGCCCAAAATCACAAATCATAAATTTGCCTCAGAGGGCTTTACAATATGTACACAGTTGACATCCTCTTATCAGAACAGGAAAAAACTCCCCAAAAAACCCCTTTATCGGGGAAGAAAAAGGAAGAAACCTGTGCGATAGCAATAGAGGAGGGATCCCTCTCCCAGAATGGACAGAGGTGCAATAATGTCATGTGTAGAACAGGATAGTGAATTACAACACATTCAATGTATGACAGAACCACGACTCTAACTGATTGCCCTATGTCTGTAGAAGTTCACACATGCAAGGGAAGCAGCAGTATACAGAGAGGATCAGGTGGTGGAGGTGGTGGAGGTGCTGCGTCGAGTTCTGGATCCATCCTGCGAAATGAGGGATAGAGAAGAATTCTGAGAAGCTTTGTCTGTATCTTTTCCAGTTGACAAAAATTATATTTCCTAATACAGTGAACAATCACCCAGAGTAAATTTTGCAAATTATCAGTATCTCACTGGATGTTTTCAGAAGTCCATCTGGACTCAATCAGGTCCTTCCGCGTCCCAGTGAAGATGATCAGGAACTGCTCTATCTGGAATGAAAGTTCAACATGCAAATCCTAACATCCTACAACCCTGCTAGAATCATAATTAATACTATATGTTCTACCAGGTTCTTAAACTACTACTAAACTAGTCATATCTACGGCTCGTGAAGTCCTGCTATGGTGTCACAAGTGAAGTTTACAAAATGTTCCTGGTTATACTATGTGTAATTGATCCAATTGACAATTTTATTAATTGACAACCTTCAGGAAAAAACAGATTCTAAATCTGCTGCTATGTGATTTCTGGCTTTAAATTCATTAGACACCCCCCTTGGTAAATCTATGTCATGGATGTAACTTGTCTATAAAATGAATCTCCCATGGTCCAGTCCACCTTACTGGTCAGTACCACTGACACCTTGGACCTCATTCACAGCCAGCTACTTGTGATATGATAGGAGACTGCTTTCTCCTGTCTGCAAATGCCTCTGTGTTCTCCACCTGTGAAAACAACTTTTTTCACAATTAATATTGCAAAACTAAAAATTATGGAATTCAATTCTGAATTAAAATTTAATTAAGATCAAAAATTACAAATGTCGGATTCAAAATCAATATCAACTATGCAAGTTAAAATATTGAATCAAAATTAACAATTTTAGGATAAAATTGAATTGAAACTGGGAGTTAAACTACTGGATTAAAACTAAATTTACCAACTGTAATTGAAATGTTGAATTGAAACTAAAAAGTTATCAATGGCAATTAGAATACTGAATTAAACTAGAATTAACCATTAAAGTCAAACTGCAATTTGTAAGATTAGAGTCTAAAACAATGATATTACAAGTTTATCACCAAAAACTCATTACATCTACTAATCCACGGGTGACTGCGTATCTTGTAGTTCTAAGACAATTCCGCCTCTAGGTTTTCTGGGTAATGGAGTTTCTGTAATTATCAAGCAATTACTCCTCCAACCGATAGGTGGCAAAGTTGCCTCTCCTTCTTCTTCGTTGGTTTTCCGTCACCGGAAGTATGGTCAAAATCCGCGCGAATTTACGAACAAAGGGCTAATGCTATTAGCGGCTAAGCTAACCGGCGAAAATGTGTCTTCAACAGACCGACAAAGCACCGTAGTTATAACTGTTAACCATGCCGCATTCACCCACGTTATTTATGCTAGACCGTGCTCGGCTTTTCCATATGCACCGGTTATTTTATGATCGTTTTTATCTAGTAATCTAGGCTAAGCACAAAGCAGCCGTCAGCTTTTGCTACATTCACCCCACACAGCAAAGCGATTTCTCACAGCGCTATATCGCATTCATACCAAAATACACCGTGATTACAATGTATGATTACCCACTCATTACCTAGTTTACCCACCCCAGATTATATTCCCCTGAACTCAGTTAATTATAGCGCTGTAGTAGTCAGTCTGTCGGCGCAGAGCTCGACTCTAGAACGCAACCTAGTTCTGTTAGCTTCTAAGCTCGTATCAATTTATACCCTCCCGTTAAGAGTCGGTTCACCAGACCCAAACCTGCCATACAGACCCAAGGGGACCGTCGCCTTTACCCTACGTAACCTGGCACCAGATTCAGTCCGCCTAGTTCACCGGACTCTGTGAAGGAATATTTCTGAAAACTGTTCGGGAGAAGAGTTTAAAGTGTTTATCAAATCAATGTCAAATGAAACAGAGTCTTGATGAAAGATCAAAGATAGTCAATTTATTTGCTTGCAAGCAAAGACGAGAAACAGTTCTCAACAGACAGCAAAAGCAGAGTCTACTGAGGAGTGCCCTGACTTCATCTACATGAATGCTGCATTTATACCCACAGAGCAGAGAAACCAGCTGCTGAAACAGGCAATGTCTGGTGTATTTCCCTGCAACAATGGGGTTATATATGGCCTGCAATTGTCTTCTCCTGTGCTCTTTGATCTTTGTGGATGTTTTAGGGTCAGGTAGAGGTTTATGATACAGCTATGTGGACGTTTTCCTTGAAGGCATAGAGTTCTGTTTTGATAACCTGAAAGCGCTCAAAAGTCTGTTTACAAATCCCTTTGTCCCCAGTCTGCCCCGCAATAAACTATGTTTACAATCACACAGATATATTCTGCATAGGGTCGTGTCCTTTTAGCTAAAGCTCATCAAAGGAATTAAGACCTCTGTGTGTCTTCGTCCTTAAAGACAGATGACAGCATAACATAAACAAGACACCTGGGTAGAAAGTTACTAGAATGTGATAAGAAACGCACTGTTTGGTGCTTGCAATGTAAAAGCTTACATTCTTTAACCCCAAAAATAAGACTATGACATATTTTCCCATTACATTCCACTCTTTTGATTATATAATAATCACACAATATAGTAAAAATATGTTATAAGGACACTTCAAAAAAAAAAAAAAAAAACAATGTTCTTGTGAGATAAAAGATCCCAGAAATGTAGCAGGCAATATAATTCAATAAACACAAAAGAATAATAAAAAGATAGTCGTTCTGCTTGTGTTGACACAGTGAGGTTTCCACAAAAACTGTCAGAGTCACTGTCATCTTGCCACTCTTTTGGTTCGCTCAGACAGACTGAATAATACAGAAACAAAATGAAAACAAGCAATATTAAGGATATTGCTATCATGAAAAAAAATGTTTTTCATCCTTTTGGAGAGGGCCCGACCATGCTCTTTCCCTTGTGTGTTGTTGTTCATAAATACGTGTCGGGAGGGGCTCTTCCAGCCGTTTTCCTTGCGTGGCATCCACGTCGAGTTGTAGACAGTTAACACAGAACACGCACGCGTCTGTCGGCTTAACTGCTTGATTTCCGTCCGTGTAATCACTGAATCTCATCCGTCGATGGCACCGTCGTCCGTCTCTCGTCCCTCGATGGTGTCGTTTTGCTGACACTTGGTGCAGGTACTCGCTCACCTGAAGCTTCTCCTGGTTCAGGAACCTTTGCCGTGTGACGTGTGAATCCACGTAGCCCTCTCAGCTACTTGATTCCTTCTGAAATCCTTCACCACCACGAAATCACCAGGCTGCAGTTTTATGGATAAGTCCTTCAGCTGGTCTCTGGAGGGCAGCTGACACCTGTTGTCTGGTGTTAGATCAAGCAAACGACAATTGTGCACAATATGTCTACATTTCATGTTCGCATAAAGCGGTTGAGGGAAGTGGTGCTTCCGTGCTTCCATTGCTAACTTGGTCTTTTAGCAAAGTTTTTCATTTAATGCTTAACATTTAACATTCCCCCCTATTTGACACATGGTTTAACCCATGCGTCAACTCAGCGTGAGAGAAATAATGTTTAGGCAAACAAGGTTTACCGTCAGATTTTAGAAAAACTGTCCGTGTTTCCATAATGCAAATAAAATCATATCTGGAGCCAGTGTGAATAGTCACCGTGTTACCCTCTGCGAGTTTGCAGGCTCCCATGAGTATGATAAGCTCTGCGTCCTGGGCTGAGAGGTGATGAGTAAAAACAGCCAGACACCACTTCATCATCTCGTCATAAAAATTTGATATATTGCATAAAGAGGTGTAAAACATTCTAAAGCATTCATACTACACTAATTGTATAGTTCAGTTCTTCTTTAATTTACTGATACATTCAGAACTTAATAACCTGATGAAAAAAAAAGGATTAAAACCCGCATGATACAGTTACCAAAGTAAAAGTATAAGATATAATATCCTTCCTATCCTATTTTCTATATACCTAAAGTCCTATCACTGAGTTAGAAGACTTGGCTTTTGCCGTATTTTAATTCAAAAGTTTATCATGACGTTACTAAATGCCAATAAAAAAACAAAACAAAAATGTGAATAGCATGTTCTAAAACATTATTCTAAATGTGGATCTATCCACAACAAAATTATACATCTCCCTCTTTGCCACACTATCTCTGCTGTAACCTAATTTAGCGTAACAATGGAAGAGACCACATAGCAATCTATCTAAGCTAAGCCATACATCATTTTATAATAATTGAATATCATAAGTGAAAAATATCTCGTAGACACACCAAACCTAAAAGAAAAAATTGTCTACACAGTCATAACATCAGCTTCAGCATTTCCTGTTGAAATGGGATCAAAAGCGTTAGTGGGAGTGTCGGTGAGGTCAGGTCTCTGTATGCAGACCTGTTGAACAGAAAACTACAGTTAATCAGCCTTCCATCTGCTGGAGGAGGAGAAAAGAGTGTTAGGATTAAGGGTAGTACATCATTTCAAAGTTCAAAGTAGTGTTAGGCAAATCTATCGTATTCATTTGCTCTAATCTGTAAAAAACCGCAGAAGGAAAAACATGTTGCAATATCACGTGCAACAGTATGTAGACAGAGGAGGTCCTGGTGCTGTGAGGTCTAACCTAGTAGAGTAACCAGGCCTTTGTCTTCCCCCATAGTCCTGAGTCTAAACTAATGTCATGTAACCGTCTCTCAGGTCAACGTATTGTTTAAACAGTGTGTCAAGTTTAGATAGTCCAAGTGTCGGAGCTGATAGTAATGCGTCCTCTATGTCATTAAAAACAGCAGTCAAATAATCAGTCTGGGTCAGTTTGTCTTGCGCAAAAAGATATTTACCATGATTCATGGAAGACAGGAGTACCTCTCTTTCTGAGTAGTTTGGGATCCACTTTCTATAATATGACGTCATTTCCTAAGAAGCTCATCATTTGTTTCTTAGTCTATAGTTTATAAGTTAGGCACAGTTTGAATTGCCTGTATTCTGTTGGGAGGGAGGGCTTTTGTCCTCAGCTGTGATCACATGTCCCAAATATGAAACTTTATCGAGAGCAAATTGCAATTTGGACGGTTAACCTTGAAACCACCTGCAGCCAAAAACTAAATAGGACAACTGTAATTCTAAATTATTCTAATTTACATGCTTCTTCTTTGGCCTGAAAATCATGATATCATCAACATATTGTAAAAAAGCTGAACCATTTGGTAAGTGTAATTTAACCAGATTGTCTCACAAGGCTCTGTTAAATACACCAGGCTTTCTGAATAACCCTAAAGACACCTGGGTCCAAGAGCCTCTTCCTTTTTGAGGAAGCAAAAATAAAAATTGACTGTCCTTGTGCACAGGTACAGAAAAAATAAAAAAATAAAATATGATATGCATAGGCCAAGTCGACGATGAAAAATAAGTCTGGAGGGATGAGTGACATAATGGTGTGTGGGTTTAGAAATTTGAGGTGCTCGCGTCTGCACCAAACCTGCTTACAAATGTTAGCCAAATCATCACTCAATTGGTTCCCTCAGATCATGAATCTTCTTTACCGGTAAATTTTAGTGTGCACACTCTATTATTATACAACCTTCAATAAAAAACTCAAAAACAGGTATAATACTTTCAATAGCCTCTCATTTGAGACAGCTCATGTTGACAGATGGAACATTTCAAACCATGTGTGTGTGTTTTATCAAACATAAGTTGAATGACTCTTTTACTGATAAAATTGATTTGTGTAAGTCACCTTTGTTACTGTACATTACCAGGAACCTCTATATTTCTGAAGTCAGTGAATTGAGTCTTACTTGCTGCCAGTCAGACATGTTCTTCACACCATTCCTGGGCTTGTACCATGTGGAAACATGTGGAATCCTCCCCCTTTACAAACTCAGATTGTGTGGGACACAGAGAAAACAGACAGCAGCAGTATATTTTTCTTTTGTCCAACAAACTCTAACTATACCATTATATCATTTCTACTTCTCTAATTCATACTTCTTCTAACCTTTCATCTAGTTCACGTAACCCATGTGCTGTGCAGTAAAGTGAATCAGCCTGCATGTGACAGTCTAAACATTTTTTTTTTTTTCTTAACAGTTAACGTGACTTGCTGTAACTTTCTAAATCCTTCAATCTCATTTGAATACATATGTGGGTGTGAGTGGTGTTTGTCTAGTTTCTAATGTATATTAAATGTACAAGTTTGTCATCTAAAGAATCTAAAGTTAACTCACCCTCTGTGTTGTATTGTGTGGGCGTCGTTGGTCCATCTCGGTTCCCACTTCACCACCGGATGCCCCCCCCTCCTGATGGCTGATTGTTGAGCCCTCCCACTCTCCATTGTTCATGAAGCATGAGCATCTGTTCCTCAATGTTCAAGTTGCCACATTTATGGCACACAAAGTCTTCAGTTGGTGTGTGTCAAAGTATCAAAAGTCTCTCAGTTTCTTCTCTCATGCCCTGATACATTATCAGCTGGGCATGCTTGCATCTGTGCTGACGAAACTTCTCTGTTCTCCGTTGTTGAACCGATCCTCATGTTCAGCATGCTGCATGTCACACCACTCCTTGTGTGATGTTCTCCAGGCTTATGGATGGCGAAAAGCCTTCTTACAAAGTTCAGTCAGGGCTGTCACCGCATGTTTATGCGCTACGGCCAGTTTTCACCATTGTCGTATGCAACTCACTGCAGGTTTGAGTGCCGCAGATATCTTCTGTAGTTGTGAGCATTGACATGGTACCTGTAGATTTTTAACGAGTCTCGTTCGTCTTCTTCATCCTCGACGTGTTGAGTGGTGGGTGTCGTTCACGTTGTTTGTGGCTGGGGAGCATACGGCAGGAAGCGGAATCCCCAGATCAGGACCAAGGACTAAAAATGAACAAAAAACAAACAAAACAAAGCATCTGCCGAAAATTCAGCAGTCAATGTTAGACAACGTTGTCTCATGTAGAGATACAATTCTTTGATCTCTGTGTGTCTGTGTGTGCGTGTCTCTGTGGGTGTGCGTGTGTGTGTGTGTGTGACCCCTCCTCCTTCTGCTGCGAGCGAGCCTGGTGTCTCTGTGTGTGTGTGTGTGTGTGTGAGTGTGAGTGTGTGTGTGTGTGTCACCCCTGCATTCCTCTCTCTCCTCTGCTCCAAGCACTCTCTGTCTCTTTTAAACAGTTACACCTATTTTCGTTTCCTCTTGGACATCAACTTATTTATATCTGCTTCACCTCTTTCTCTGCTCCAAGCACGTTTTGAGTTGATACAATTTTAATCGTAGGCAAAAACTGCCTCTTTCAGGGAATCCCAATTTAGTTTATTCTTCCAATTATTTGGCAGTCTGATTGTCCTTGTCCCACATTTATTTATCATCGGAGGTCAGACCTTGGCATCGGGCTGCTCAGACTCATTCTATGACTTTTATCATTCTCAAATGTTTCATTTTTATTTCTTATAATTATTTCTTATAACATTTTGAGCTTATCGGCGCTCAGTGAACCGTTTTCAGGAAAACCAAAACCCTTGACCAGTACGTGGCACTCCAAAACACCCGTCTCCGTATTTCTGTCGCATTATATCAATTATTGGGCCCGAGGGCTCTCGCTTTTACTATTTTATCCACCCATTCTTTCAGGCGTGGACACGTTAACGTTACCTTACAATATAGTCGTCACTATAAAGCGTATGTTTATTCTAAGGAAAAACTTTTTGCAAAAAACCTCGTTTGAAACGTTATGTTGTTACAGCACGAATACCTTATTTCAAACTTATTGCGGGACTCTAACCCGGCATCGGGACTCCAACCCGGCATCGGGACTCTAACCCGGCATCTCTGATGTCTTATTTAGCGTCTTATTTAGCGTGGGACTCTAACCCTGGCTCTCTGAGGTCTTTTTTAGCGTGGGACTCCAACCCCGTCTCGGGACTCTAACCCTGCCTCTCTTGAGGTCTTATTTAGTAAAAAGCGTGTAATTGTGATAATCGACAGAAAACGAAAAAGGAAGCATATGAATGAAAACACGAACGTCAAAACCAATTAAGTTACCCAAATAATAATGACTACTTGACCATTCATCTGTGTCCGTTTAATCATATGACCTTAGTATAATTTTACCATTACTTTTACAATTGAAATTTTAACTTCTCTTACCCGAACATCGTAGAGATTAATTCTTTTTCGATGGATTCGCGTGCCGTCTATCAGAAACTCCCTCAGGTCCGCCGGTTCTCTCTCTCTCGTCTAATGAGGTATTAAGACAGGAACTTCAGTTGTGGATTCCTGGGAGAGGCCTTCTCCTCCGGTCAGTCCCTCTGGAGCTCCGATAGACAGACAGCGAATCCTGTTCGTGACGCCAAATTGTGAAGGAATATTTCTGAAAACTGTTCGGGAGAAGAGTTTAAAGTGTTTATCAAATCAATGTCAAATGAAACAGAGTCTTGATGAAAGATCAAAGATAGTCAATTTATTTGCTTGCAAGCAAAGACGAGAAACAGTTCTCAACAGACAGCAAAAGCAGAGTCTACTGAGGAGTGCCCTGACTTCATCTACATGAATGCTGCATTTATACCCACAGAGCAGAGAAACCAGCTGCTGAAACAGGCAATGTCTGGTGTATTTCCCTGCAACAATGGGGTTATATATGGCCTGCAATTGTCTTCTCCTGTGCTCTTTGATCTTTGTGGATGTTTTAGGGTCAGGTAGAGGTTTATGATACAGCTATGTGGACGTTTTCCTTGAAGGCATAGAGTTCTGTTTTGATAACCTGAAAGCGCTCAAAAGTCTGTTTACAAATCCCTTTGTCCCCAGTCTGCCCCGCAATAAACTATGTTTACAATCACACAGATATATTCTGCATGGGGTCGTGTCCTTTTAGCTAAAGCTCATCAAAGGAATTAAGACCTCTGTGTGTCTTCGTCCTTAAAGACAGATGACAGCATAACATAAACAAGACACCTGGGTAGAAAGTTACTAGAATGTGATAAGAAACGCACTGTTTGGTGCTTGCAATGTAAAAGCTTACATTCTTTAACCCCAAAAATAAGACTATGACATATTTTCCCATTACAACTCTCGGAGCCCGTAGCTCTTGAGCGCTTAGCTCTGTTAACTTCTTAGCCTTCTTCTTTCTCGGGGTATATCCCTTCGTAGCACGTAGCTCTGTAGCTTCTGCTGCTAGTATAGCTTGATCAGTGCTAACGTCTAACACGTAACGCTTATCGCGGACCTTACCGGTAGGATTTCGCAACAAAGAACAGCGCGTAGCCAAAATACACGTGTTCCTAATCCAGCTTGCAAGTGTGTTTCATACAGTAATCCAGCCACTTTAAATTTCAAGTCAATATACTTTACCGGCTTGCTGCGGCCTGCTCCTTTTTTCCTAGCTCTCAGAGGCACTGACCAAGACACCGTCTCTAAATTGTCCTATCTACCTATATGCGGAGTTTTATTAAAAAGGTTCCGTCTCACCCGTTTGTCTTTGGCCAGAAGGTATCTTCGTCAGCGCCCTCGTCGAGTCAGTTTCCAGCAATTGTCCCTTCTTGGTACGCCAATTTGTTAGGGTTCAAAAACCAAAAAAGGATGAGAGCCTGCAGGCCGCAGGGACTTTTCTGCTGCCCTCGTAGCGCGCACGCGCATCAGAAAAATGGACTGGACCCGGTTCACAATCAATAACAATATTTAATGTACTACATGCAATTCACTTATAAGCTGCATTAACTATCAATAGTAATGTTCTCGAGAACAGAGATCACACACACGCATCCCACTTCTGAAAAGCGAGGGTGGATGTGGTCTGAGGAATTCTCTCAGAACAGTGTCTTTTATACGTCGGAAATGTCCAAACAGTCATAGATCATCGGACTGACCCTCCGTGGCCATCCGTGACTGGCTCCATTTGAATTCTGTCTCCTCCCTGGATCGATCCCTTAGCGAAACAGCTTTGCTCCTTGCAAAACATCTGTCTTGACTCCACCTCTGGTCAGCTGTCCTCCTCACTGATCCCATCCTCCACTCTGCTGCATGTCCCATTCAGAATCCATGTCTGACCCTGAAACTTATTCTTGCAGTGTTTTAATACCTTTAGTGACTATACTTTTATGATTTAATACATTCACTTAGTTAATATACTGTAACACATAATATCTTCTATATGCAAGAATATTGTAAACATATTGTGACTAACAGATTATTATTATTATTGTGACACTTCTACTCATCACTAGGGGGGTTATTTAATCTTACTTATAATGCGTTTAATACTGGAATTCTCAACAATGTTCGGCATTTTAAACTGTCATATATTCGTAGTTTGCTTGCTGGCCTTCAGTTTAATATTAGGTGCTATGATCCGGCAGCGTCTAGTTTGTTTTCCAATGCAGCCATCAAATTACTGCTAAAAGGGATTGCTAAATCTTCTCCTCACCTTCCTGTCCGTAGACAGCCTAACATGCTTCCTATTCCTATATTGCACAGGATGCTTACCGCACTCCGAGCCGGGGTTTTCTCCCCGTACATTGATGTCTTGCTGGAGGCGGTGTTTTCGTTAGCTTTCTATGCTTTCCTCAGGTGTGGCGAGTTTACTACCTCGTCTAATTCCTTCAATTCCGACATAGACCTCACTTTTGCCGATTTGACTTTCCATACTACTCACTATGACTCATGGCTCAAGCATTCCAAATGCGGAGGGGCTTGCTCAGTTGTGGTGGCTCGCATGGACTCTGGGTTTTGCCCGTTCCATTCCATGGTTAAGTTCCTCCGGGTAAGACCTATTTCGTGCCCCACTTCTCCCCTGTTTCTTACCCCAGGTAATGGTCTGTTATCTAAAAGTTGGTTTAACTCTCATTTCGAAGTTATTCTCACTAGGCTGCAGTTATCACCTCAGCTATACTCAGGGCACTCGTTTAGAATAGGGGCCGCTACTTCAGCGGCTAACCAAGGCATCTCCGCTACGGCCCTACAAAAATTGGGTCGTTGGTCATCCTCTGCCTTCCCATCGTACATCCGCCCCGATCTCAACACCGTCCTCGAGAATCAGAGATCGTTGACGCCTTAAAATCCGGTAAGGAATGCATATAACTGGTGGTGGTGACATGTTCACATCGATTGGTGTATCGTTGGTAGGTCTCATTAGTGGTATTGGTTCATAGCAGGGGATAGCATTATACCCTTCTTGAAATGTTCCTTATAGTAACACTAAGGTAGGGATCACGTTATAGTGTGCAAAGGGATACCCTATCCGCACTGTATATTACTGTGCTCTGTGTTTGTCTTGCTCTATTCCTCTGGTGTGACTTGACCGTTTTCTCCATCTGATTGGTCTAACACTGTTTCCGAGTCTCCTGGTCTCACGTGACCTGGCTTATCGTGACTGTTTTTCCCAGGTGTCCGTGACCTGGCTTAACGAGTCTGTTTCCTGGTCCGACGGGACCGTTTTACGTTCCTAAAAGAAAAGGTGGGTCTGAGGTGCCCCGTTTCTAATTTCCTGGTCCGTATGATAAGAGACCCGTCCAGAGTTGACAAGTTTCTAATTTCGCAGTCAGATATGACATAATTTCTATTTTGCGGTCCGTATGATCCGAGACCTGTCAAAGTTTGACATACTTCTAGTTTCCCGGGTGAGCTCACCCGGTCTGGTTGTGCTGAGGCAGTCAGACCCCGATCTTGTGGGGGCCGTTAGACCCCCAACCGTCTGTTCTGCGTTCTCTCTTGAACCCCCCTATTCTGCCCTGCGGTCTAAACGTGACCCCTTACTGTCCTACGCTGCGGTCTAAATTTGACCCAACCTATCCTTGTCTGCGGTCTAGCTCGACCCTCACCTATCCAGTCCTGCGCTCGGATCCTCCGCAGGGCCTACCCCGCCATATGTTTCGGGATCTGTTGAAATCCTGCCATACTCCGCTAAGGGCTATCTAGACCCGCACTATCCTGTGTCTGCGGTCTTCCAGACCCCCCGTATCCTAGTCTGCAGTCCCTCGTGACATTCCTCTATCCTTTGCTTTGACTCACCCGGTCCTCTTACCTCTGGTCTAACATCTACTCCTTCCCGGTCTACCCTTAGCGTTCTCTCATGACTAATTGGCTATTTTCTGAGGAAATTCACCACAGCAGTAGGTAGGTATGTATTCATATGAATACATGTCTTTTTGGGGGATTAGGCCTGTTGGACCTCAGTATCCCTACCCTCGGTGATAGTACTTCAGGATGGAGTCCAATCGCCAAAGACTTTGCACTTTTCATATTTGACGCGTGTGTAATAAATCATTGTTAACTTAGGAAACGAGTCTCTCCTGATTGAAATGGGATTGTAAAGACGGGAAAGCCTACCATGTCAATGATTTTACATCAGGCAACTTAAGACAGACGTAGTCTTTGATTGCAGAGCTGGTTATGAGAGGGTGAAAACTAGTGGCGGGCCGTGTGTTTTATACCTGGGCCTTCAGTGCTGTCCTTCTACAGTTGAACCACCTCCCAATAACCTTATTATGATGCCACAGCTACGGGTTGTTAGGGGTGTAACAATACACATATTCGTATTGAACCATTTGGTACGAGGTTCATGGTTCAGTACGCATTACGAATCAAACAATACGTTTGAATAATACTAGTGCATTTGGAAAATGCAGAAGCTTAAATTGTGGGAAATATAATTTATGTTCTCTCAGTGGAGCCACTGCGCTCTACAGGGCAACCCACCCGACGTAACAGACAAGGTGCTGTCTGACACGCCCACCACGGAAGAACAACATAGTACTCTGGTGAGGCGCCTGTGTTCTGGGAGGCGCGCTACGCTAAACTAGCTTAGCAGGAAAACCAACAGCAACACACACTACAAACTCTCCCCGCAGCTAAGGAACAGAGCTAAAGCAATCACCACACAATCCTCATTTCTCCAGACCATAATTCCTGCTTTTTAAAAGAAAACAAAAGCCCAAACAGAGAATCACATGTCAGAACCCTGACCCCTACAGCAGGGGTATTCAATTCAAATTACAAAAGGTCCAGGCTCATACATGCCGTCATTCGTTGCGATCCTAAAGGTGCGTTCACACCAAACGCGATGTGAATATTAATCAATACTAATCAATACTAATCGATACTAATCAGCTGCAGTTTGTCTCCACTTCTCTGTGGCTTTTGTTAGCTTGTCTTGCATTAGTTTATCTAACTATACTTCTCCCACACGCTGCATCAACGTAGTCTGCTGAAGACTTCCTCCACTGCTGCCAGTGAGCAACGCACTATCAAAATAAAAAAATGCGTTAACGCCGATAAAACAATTGTCGGCGTTAATTAATGAATGCGCTAAATTAAGGCGTTAACTTGCCCAGCACTAGTATATATATATATAAATTATATATGTATATGTATATGTATATATATATATATATATATATATATATATATATATATACATATTCAAGAAGTCTAGTAGTAGTAGCGTCTCTGTGTAGTCAACAACTGTCAAATTAAATAAAGAAAGTACACATCTAACTGCACAGTGCAGATACATGAATACGCAGCATACCGGGATGCTTCGTCATTAACAGACAATGCATATAGTCAAAATCAATGTAATTAACACAATGACAAGAACAAACTCACAAGAACCAGTCACATATATTTATATGACAACAAAGCAACAAATCAATCCAGCAAACCTGCAGCACTAAAACACGCATTCCACCGCACACTGAAGAACACGAGCCATTCAAATATTATTCACATCAGAGGGAACAATATTAATCATATCATAAAAACGACACCATAGACAAATGAACACAGTAGTAACGCGACTGCAGATGTAAAACACAAAAGCACTTCAGTTACTAAAGCCGCTGATCACTTAAAGACAAAGTCCATCCTCCTTTCTTTGACTACAAAGAGTTTAATACAGAACATTGTTGGACAGAACATCGGTGCGGTTCAGTTCCAGCCAGAGGTTCTCCTGTGAACGTGTTCGTTGAGTTGTAGATCCACTCAGGTCTCTCCAAAAGTTTTCAAAAGCACCGTAGCTTGTAAGTGTCCTGTTGTGCTATGGTGTCGTGTTGCTGCCTTGGTTAGCCACCTCAGGTTAGCAAATCTATGGTAGCTCCAAACACCAAGACGCTCAGTCGCAAATAAAAGCATTCCCAGCCATAAAATGTGCAACACTTCTCCGACGCTGTCAGCCAGGACTACCGTTCGTAGTTGCTGGACTGAAAGTGGTGCACAAATCCTTTTCCTGGCTGGGTCAGGGCTGATGTCCAGCTTTTCTTGAAATGTCCTTCTCGAGAAATCCGTTTCTCCTCCTTCTGCCATTGAGTGTTAAAAAAAATAATCTACACCAAGCAACATGCTAAAAATGTCATATCAATGTCATAATTTCTTACATATTTTTCAACTTGAACTCTTACTACTACTAAGTTCTGCTAGCTAGCTTCACTTTCACAACAGTCACGCTAGCCCACTGACCAATCAGAGCGCACGTTAATGCTGAGCCGCACGTTAATGCTGAGCCACACACTGACGTACTTGTAGCAGGCTACCTAGAAAGATCTGGCACGTCAAAGAATACGGCCAATATGTCAAACTAAAAATCTGATTGGTTGAATACTATGACAATCAACAATATCGTCCCCATATACTTTAATCTGCAAAGTCTACCAAGAGGGCCTCGGGCCTCTCTTCTTACCTAGAGACATAGAGGTGAGATCTGATTGGATAAAAGCTCTACTTAAAACAAGCTGCACTGGAAGCAGAGCAACTGAGGAAGACAGTAGCTGTGCAATGAGAACATAAGATAATGGGAAAAATAAATAGAATACATGTCGTGTATTTATGAAAAATTATTCAATTATTCAATAGATATAACTTTGTGATTCTGTTTATGTCAGCAGAGAAGGCTTTGCTGGCCTTAACGGCGCACCACTGGCGAAAACAGTGCATTGACACTTAACTTGGACAATGGACTTTGGCTGACGTGAAGCATCTATGTTTGTTTGGTATCATTAGGTGCCAAGTCGGAAACAACAAAAATCTGTCTTGGCTTACCAGCTACAGACGATTGCAAACTGGCCCTACAAAGAGAACTAGGGTTTTTCCCACTTGTTCTCTTCCCCCACTTGTCTAATACAGACATTTAGTCCAGACCCCTTGGCCCTACCTGTCAAATGTGGATAATGGTGTTCATGCAAATGTAACTAATTGGTTAAGTTTAAGCAACAAACTTCCCGGTTAAACTCTGTCAATGGGTTGAAATAAGTATATTTATTAAGTGACGAAGTCTACGCAAGTCAAGTATTCAACGTAAATGGTAAATGAACTTGTACTTACACCTTTCTAGTCTTCCGACCACTCAAAGCGCTTCATGTCATTCCCCCATTCATACACTGATGGCAGGGGCTACCATGCAAGGTGCCACCTGTCCATCAGGGCTATCTAACACCATTAACACACATACACTGCACAGCCTTCGGGAGCAATTTGGGGTTAAGTGTCTTGCCCAAGGACACATCGAATGGAGGAGCCAGGGATCGAAATACTGATCTCCTGATTGGAAGACGACCCGCTTTAGCCAAATGTCGTAAAAGAGTCAGCATTGACTTCTGGTTTCACATAGGACACGGTCAGTGGCCACCGAGGTTAAAGTCATGTGTTTTGTTTGATCCATCCACCCATACCTTTGTGGACTTTGTCACTCTTTATACCAGGTTGCCTGACTTATAGTTTCTAATGTTGCGACAGATGGGTTCACATTGAAGTCACTTAAAAGCCCGGTGTGACTCATGCAGACGCTAAAGGGTGCCTTGTGTGGCGCCATCAGACCCTGAGGGCCGTGACAAATGTCGGTATTTGACGACCTGGGAATGAGCCGGGTTTGGTTTTTCCATGAACACAGATGTAGTGAAGCTGAGTTAAGTTACTACTGATTGAAAACGAGACCCTTCCTAGTGTTGCTGCTTCAAATTCAAAACTTTTCACTGGTGAACTGGCTGAATGCTATTGTTGTCAAAAATGTAGTGGAGCGTCATTAGATCATCCATTAGGGTCATTGGTGTGTATTAGTGTGCCATTAGTGTGTATTTTGCTTCTGGAGGGATACTGAACTACTGACTCACCTAGAATAGACTTAAGTATATTGTTCTTGCTTTTACAAGTTATTAGCTGTACCTAGGCTGCTTCAGTGTTAATACTTTTGCAGTTCCTGTCTGTGCAAGGTAGGTGTGATTTCCGTTTCACCTGGTCAATCGCTCTCCTAAGTGGCAGGGGAGTGGCTTGCACCCCTGGCAGACAATGAGCAATCAGTTGGTAGCTGTCCTTAACCACTGCTGGAGGTCGGAAGCATCATCTTCCAAGCGTTGGGCGAATAAAGGCAACAGGGCAACTTTGTCAAACCTGACTTCTCGAGTGTGTACTTGCGGTTCAGTAATCTGTTTATATTGATTATCATGTGTTTGCATCCTATATCTGTCCGTTCCTCTGTCCGGTGGTCACATAGACATTGGGCCACTCCCAGGTGCCGTGACCCCACTAACCTCATCTATCCTACTCTCTCAGCTCATGGCGAGCAAGTGGTGGCAGGGGGGCTCTGGAATTGCCAGTCGGCAGTGCCGAAAGCTGAGTTCATCTCAGGCTACGCTTCCTTGCTCTCCCTCAACTTTCTTACTCTAACTGAGACCTGGATCACACTAGAAAACACCACCACACCCGCAGCTCTGTCAGAAGTGTACTCTTCTCTCACACTCCCAGAGCTGCGAGGCGAGGTGGTGGTACTGGCCTGCTAATTTCCCCATAATGGAAATACTCTCTTGTCTCTGTTCCTCAGTTCTCCTCGTCCTCTTTCATGCTGTTACTGTCACTTACCCAGTCAAGCTCACCATTGCTGTTGTGTATCGCCCACCAGGCCCTCTTGGTGAGTTCCTGGAAGAGCTTGACACATTAGTCTCGCACTTCCATGACGATGGCTCCGCACTCGTCCTGCTCAGATAGAACCTCTTCTTTCCTTCCTCGCCTCCTTTGACCTTTACCCCTCCTCTTCTCCTCCTACCCACAAGGCCGGCAAACAGCTGGATCTTCTCTTCACTAGACACTGTTCTACTGCTAACCTCTCTGTCACTCCTCTCCAGCTCTTTGACCACTATTTCATGTCCTACTCCCTCTCCCTCTCCTCTCCCCCCTTACTTCCTCCACCTACCCACATGGTTTCTACCCGTAGTCATCTCCGCTCCCTCTCCCCGGCCGATCTTTCTGCTTCTGTTACCTCGGCTCTCCCTGACCCTGAATCCTTCTCTCTCCTATCCCCTGATACTGCTACTGATCTTCTCCTCTCCACCCTTTCCTCTTATTTGGACAACCTCTGTCCCTTCACCTCCAGGCCTGCACGGCCAACCCCTTCTGCCTCATGGCTGTAGGACTCAGTGCGTACTGACAGACGGAGCCCAAGAGAGGCTGAGCGTAAATGGAGAAAAGGCAAACTCCCGGAGGACCTTCTTAACTTCCATTCTCTTCTTTCCACTTTCTCCTCCTCTCTATCTACTGCTAAAGCTGCTTTCTTCCGCTCTAACATCTTAACCTCTGCTTCCAATCCTAAAAAACTCTTCGAAACTTTCTCTTCACTCCTCCAACCCCCACCCCCTCCTCCTACTTCCTCCCTTCTCCCTGATGATCCCCTCCCCTCTTCTTCAGTCTATTGCGACAGAACTCCTTCCTTTCCTCACCCACCTCATCAACACATATCTAGTTTCAGGATGCTTACCCACGGCTTTCAAGACTGCCAGAGTCACCCCCCTTCTGAAGAAACCATCACTTCAGACCGGTTTCTCTTCTACCCTTTCTTTCCAAAACACTTGAATGTACTGTCTTTAATCAACTGTATTCCTATCTCCACCAGAACAACCTCTTGGACCCCCACCAGTCCGGGTGATTCTCCTGGACCTGTCTGTGGCGTTTGATACCCAACCATCGTCTTCCTGTCTATACTTCCTCTTCGCATTGTCTACTGCACTCTTGAATGTATAAATGTCATGTGTGAAACTATGTCTTCAGAGCGAATACACAGTTCACTGCAATACGTGGCTGTGTGTCTGTTCTCTGCTTGCAAGCAATAAATTGACTCTTTTGAAACCTTGATCATTCAGTCAAGACTCTGTTTTATTCATTAAACATATTGAACATACCAACTTCTCTTCTAAATCTACAACAAGTGAAAGGAACCATCTTTCATCAGGCTGAAAACTCACCTCTTCAAGAAGTACTAATCAGAACCTTCACTTAGCACTTATTATATTAGTATTAGTTTGTTGCACTTATTGTATTCGTATTAGTTTGTTTCTGTATGTTGGCTCTGGTTTATGCTCTTAGATGCTCGTTTAAAGGAGATGCACTTATGGTGACCAGTAGTTCTCTTGAATACCGATGTTGAATACACTTATTGTAAGTCTCTTTAGATAAAAGCGTCTGCTAAATGACTGTAATGTAATGTAATCTCATCAATGTTAACAATTTTACCTCTCTCGATGGAGTAGTGGAAAAACCCTAGTGCAGTTCCACCAAGGCTTGTGACAATTCATGTCCAAGCATGGCTTCGGCCCGACAACTTGTCACATGAGCATTTAAATATATATATATATAGCCAGTAGTATCTAATTTATGTCCAGACACTAATGACGCCTGCAACGGGTGGAAACATTGATGCTTGTGTTTTATTGAGTTGTCAGTGTGTCACGGTTGAATCAGACCCCTCACACCAGCACCGGCGACCAAACCTCTCTGAATATGTAATTAGCTGAAGCAGTACAAGTGTCTCATGAATATTCATGACCTTTTTAATTAGGCGGCTCTCTTCACAGCTAGCCGCCACAAAAAGTTACCTCCTCGTCACACACTGTGTGTGTGTGTTTCTGTCTTCTTGCTGCTCAAGTGCTCATGTGGGGGAAGGGGTTGGTAGAAGAAAAATGATGCAAAGAAATGGAAAATGTGACAGCAAGAAGAATAAAGGAAAGGCGAAAGGAAATGATGATGTACTGTATTATCTATCTATTTGTCTTTCCATCGATTAATTAATTCATCAGTCTAGCTATCTATCAGTATAGTTCGATGCAGTTTTTTTGTTTTCCATTGTAGTTATGGGAAATACACTGACAAGATTGGGGTGAGTATATCGATACCATTCACATGTCTCTGTGGAAGGAATAGTTCAACATTGTAATCACTTTCTTTCTAAGGTTGGGGTGAGAAAATCAATCCTTTTGTGTTTAAAATTAGCTTAGCGTAGCATAAAGAGCAGGAACAAAGGTCAACGGCTAGCCTGTCTTTGTCCAACGTTTAACCAGCCACCTGCCAGCTCACTAATTAACACATTGTTTAATCCGCGCAAAGCGTGAAAAACAACACCTCATGGTTTCATGGGGGGGGGGCAATTAATGTCAAATAATGTCAAATGAATCCCCTAACTCCCCTCCCACCTGCCCCAAGTAGACCTTTATCTCTCTTTATACTACGTCAGTTGCTCTGATCATCTAAAAATGAGGCGGATGGGTTTACAATGGAGCTAGTTGAAAGTTCGGAGCTGAGTGGCACTGACCAGTGACCAAGCGGCGTTATTCGACGAGTTGTGAGTGAGATCGGTTAGTCTGAACACACGACATCTATTGAACATCGATCCGTCCTGGGAGAGGGATCCCTCCTTTGTAGCTCTTGCTGAGGTTCTATTTTTGCCCCTTTAAGGATTTTTTGGGGGAGTTTTTCCAGATCTGAACCAAGGGTACAAAAGGACAGAGGTTGTTGTATGATACTGTATATTGTTAAGCCACTTGAGGCAAATTTGTAATCTGTGATATTGGGCTCTACAAATCAAATTTAATTGACCTGTTACATTGATGTACTATGTCTCGACATTAACTTTGTATTATTTCCTGCAGCCGTTCCCTGGTTATATGGTACAGGTTTTTAATAAAGGTCTTTCTACAGTCATGATAATACCAAACCTGGCACCTCAACGTGGTGACGAGACTCTGGAAATGTCTAGCTTTTCATGTCTGTTTGTGTATGGAAAGATACAATACAATGTATTGAATAGTGAGCCTAAAGGCGTTACAGGCAGAGATGGGCAAAGATACATCAAAATGTATTTTGATACAAAATACCCCTCAAATCAAAATAAAATACAAAATACTGGTGCCAGAAAATGTAACAAAATACAATACATGTATTTTGTATTTAAAATATAGGAAATACTTTTTTCTGGATTTTCCGTTTTCTCACAATTTGGTATAGCAGAGCATTCAGCTTTGGGCTTTATAATGTACACACAGCTCTGGTGAACCCCACAAAACTAAGAATACTTTCATAATATGCCTTTTAAATAAAATCAATTGGATATTTAATGTTTTTTAACAAATGGACATCTACTGTCATAGCCTGGCTAACTGTGAACTATACTATCTGCCAGTAATTGATATGGCATTATGACATTCACATTGAGAAGATACAGCATAACTTGTAATACAGTGCAAAATTAGATGGTCAGACATCTCTTGATAAGGTTATCATGAACATACAAACTCCCAATCGCCCTCTTCCTAGCTAGCTACTCGACTGATAACTTGCTAAACACTGGCTATGCACTAGCCTAGACAGCGTGCTAGCGTCATTAGCATTGATCGGTAGCTTGATATTATAACCATCACCATGTATATAGACAGCATGCTAGCGTCATTAGTATGTTAGCATAAATCGCTAGCTTGATATTATAACCATCACCATGTATATAGACAGCATGCTAGCATCATTAGCATGTTAGCATGAATCGCTAGCTTGATATTATAACTATCACCATGTATATACAATAGGCTATGTAGCCAGACCCAGACATCAATTATACATCAAGCTAGTTGACATCTGTCACACTCAGATAAAATATTTACCTTGACAGACAATCCATTGAACTGGAAGATCTGAAGACTGAACTCGTGAACTGTTTTTTGATTGGTGGAGAAAGTATTTTGAGTATTTTAAATACAAAATTACTCCACTCTAAAGTATTTTGTTACAAATTACATTCGATTTTTTATCGGCCCTATCAAATACAAATTACAAAATACTCAAAGTAATTGAAATATGTATTTCAAATACAAGTAATAGAAATACTGCCCATCTCTGGTTACAGGTGATATCGTAGTTAGCATATTTGTTTTGGTTTAGAAAGAGCCTAGCTTTTGACACAGTTTTTGTAGTCATCAAGGTAACCTAACCATGTCCAGGCTCTACCTCTGTACTTAACGCACAGACTTGAGATTGATGTCATTCTTCACATTTCACCCTCAGAGCCTTGACACACTGGGGACCGTATGTCTTTGCATACTGTGTTTTTTTTACTAATGTACTTTCATGCAGGACATGAATATTAAGCAGCAAAAAGCTACACATTTTCTTTCTGGAACAAGTCGATTTTTCGGAGCTTTCACATTGCAAATAAAGGCATCGATCATCACGTGTGAAAGGGACATATTCCGTGGTCCAAACCAAGACAGAAAACTTTATTGCTCAAAGGCAGCACAGACTATATCCACTCCTTCCATTCTTATCTTTCACATTAAAAGCCCTGGACATATGCACTACGTAACTGTTTACCAGAGGCAAATTCGCCCCAGAGCATTTCGCTAAAAGGGAAACTCAATAAAAAAGCAAACGGTAGCTTAGCCTATACAACAGCTACCGACTGCCAGACGCTGCTCTGGGTCAATGTGAACTCGATAGTTGGTCCTCTGCCTGAAAAAGTGTTGAAACTATTGCTGCCAGTATCAACAGTTTTGACCGAATTATTCGTGGGCCAATACTTTACTTCACAACATGTATTTGTCACGCTCCCCTTGTGTAAAGGCCTTATGAAAGAAAGCAAGCAAACAAAATGCCCGATATGTTGAACTATTCACAACCGTTTAAAGGCAACTGACGTCCCACCAACTCAATATGTAAACTGTACCTGAAGAGCAGGCGGCATGACGTAGTGCTTGAAGAGGTCACGCTGTTTAAAATGGATCTGTATGGTTTGCTTATTCACTAAAGTGGCCAGCTATCATCACATTAAGCATCCGGGGACTAACATGTTTACGACTGTCACATGTGGTAAGTGCTATTAGATGTAACCAACGCTCAATCTCATAAGTGATGCGTAGAGGTGAAAATGATATCAGCATAGTGTTTGGAAAAGTGACTTTTTATAGGCGGAGTTGGTGATGTATAAAAAGCCCGTTGAGTGACACTCGTGTCCACAAAAGTAAGTAGTGGAGCTTTATTAAGTCAAATGCAATCTGTTCAATTTAATGAGCGCTCAATTATTCTAATGTTTCTTCTCGCTTGACTTTTATATGGAGAATCAGGTCCAGCTCTTCGCCGGTCTCAAGATATCTCTTCAAGATCTGATCATTTCAGAACGTCTCTTACTTCATAGATTGGAGATGTGTTGTTGGAGGAGGTTCATTTACAACATGGCTGAGTTGGGCTCCGCTCAAGTTAATTGTTTATTGATCATCATAATAGGTGAATTATAATTTGATTGCTTCTTTGAATGGGCCAATTGTATTTTCTTCTACAATCTTCAATGTGATTAGAAACAGCGAGAGTCCAATTTAAGTTCCTTTGGCTGTTCTAGCTGGATCAGGCAATTAGACAGCGACGGAGGTTTGGGGTTATTGCAGTCTTGTCACTCCACCTGCACAAGGTGACATTTGTTTCTCTCAGTCACATCGGTCTATCTCTCCCTTTCATACCTCTGAGATTAAAGCACAGGGATCACAAACATGCGCTGACTGATGCCTCGGTTAACAGCGTGGTGAAGACCACAGTTCCACCGTCCAAACGCAGAACAAGAGCGATCTCTTCTGGACGTTCGGTGTCACTACAACCAGCTGCAAGAGGAGAACGAGTGGACCGCGGAGCGGAGAGAAAATGAGCTCATCAAAATCTCAATTAATGTCAAGGGTGTATTTTACAGAATATACAGATGTTGCTATAAATACCCTTTTGAGATGGAACAGTAAGTGAAGATACTACTACTGTTGAGAAAAACACTAACCCTGCAAGGTTCCCCAAGAGAATATTATGGGATTTTGGGAAGTCTTTAAAACACATTTGTGGATATTCCACATGATTCGCACTCACCTCGATCAAATAAGAGATTCATTAAGTTAGTTGAGCTGTGATATGGAAAGTGTTCAACACAGATGACAGCCAATAGTGTGAAAGTGATCAAGACAGAATCTGACTGAGAGTGAAGAGAAGACTTTTTTATATCTCTGATACAAATATATAATTACATTAATAATTACATTAATAATGAAATAATATATAATTAATAATAATGAAATAATATATAATTATCATTTCAAGCTTCATTTGCATCAAATGTGTGTTAGCATGTGGAAGAAATGTCAAGCAAAGCAACTATAATTTGATGGGGTAGTTAAAATGACGTCTTTGTGAATAATGACGAAAGAACTCCACTTAAACGTCGTAGCTTCACTCAGAAAGCGTTTTCACTTGGAAAGACGTCTCAACCGCTTCCATCTGAGCCGAGCATTTGTCAAAGTGTCGAGCAGCAAAGTAGCAGCGAAGGTCTGTGAGCAGCGTGCACAGGTTTCCTTTATGCGTGAGTACTCCTGTTTCATTTTTCCATCAACACTGATGCATGTGATTGACACAATACAGAATCAATAAGTAACAGGGCAATGCAGCAGAAGAACATGCCATCAGAAACAATGATAACGATAAAACCCTAAAATATGTCGTATATTGCAGATAAGTATTTTCATTTTACTGGACACCAACCTCACATTTAAGTGTGTTGTCCTAAATAAAAAGCATTTTCAAACATGAGGTTTATAAAGCTAAATTATTTTTATAAATTCACTACAATTAAATGACATTTAACAATATGAATGGCAGTAAACTTTGTAGCGGCTGCATTGGGAGTGGGAGTTAGTGAGTGAGTCTGTTAGCTCTTAAACGTGTCGGTGGGCTTTTTCACTTGTTTTCAAGTTTCCATTCTGCTTTTATTTTGTAGTTGAATGGATGAAATGAATGGCACCTGATCAAAGAAAAATAAAAAATAAATGTCCGATGCTTGGTTCTTGGAAAAAGAAAAAGAGAAAAAGGTTTGTGGATCTTTACATGAGCGATTGAACAGAAGTATTGAACCAATGATGATGTTGAGATACCTTGTTTCATTTGTAGTTGCAGAGCTGGAGTGTTGCTGCAAAGAAAAGAAAGGAAAGTAATCAAAACCAACCAAACTCGGCTTGTGACTAATTGTTGGAATGCTGTTAAGCATTCCAACAATTCTGCTCCATAGAGACCAATGTTAAATTTTGCTTCAAAAACATCTTCCACAGAACACGGTACCCCATTTCTAGATCGCCAGTTAAGCCACATTTTTTACACTACAGAAAGAATAAATTATTATTTATTCAACTTCTATTTCAACTGCTTATTCAATTTATATTTCTTCCGTCGCAACGCTTCTTGTCCTTCATTTTTTAAGCTACAGAAACCGTTCAACTATTAAAATGTTCAGCTCTTTCACCAGAGGGGTGCTATGACTTTTCATATTTCTAAGACATGGCAGAGCAGGACAATAGTCATGTAAGCTGTAAAAGATAAAACATAGTACAATCTCCAAATGAGAAAGTTTGCCAGAGATATCAGAGCCTCTCTCTCTGCCTCACTTTTCATATTTCTAACCTTTAAACTTTTTGAATGATTAAGCTTTTTATTTTCAATGGGGTCTCTATGGAGAATATTTTCAAATGGCTTCAGGCACACAGGTGTTTGCGATTGAGCCAGTAATTAGTGATGTTGACAAAGACACAGACTCACAGACACACACGCACATACACTCCTCTCCCTCTATCTCGCTGTGTGTCTCTCTCTCATACAGTCATTCAGATATTCAAACATTATGATTGTCTCCTCTCCCCCTCCCTCCCCCACCCAGCCCCACCCTTTCAAAATAAAAGCCCCATGGATTAACTGTATTTAAACAAGTTCAAAATTTGGCTTTTTTGTTAAAAAAATGAATGCTCTAACTACTACTGATGCTGCTAATATAGTATTACTACTACTGCTACTACTACTTCTACTATAACTTTTGCTGTTGCTACTATTACTACTACTGCTACTGCTATTACTGCTACCATCAATATTATTACTACCACTACTGCTATTACTACCACTACTACCATTACTTATACGACAACTGCTACTACTACTGCTATTCATGCTACTAAAAGTAGTAATACTACTACAGCTATTAGTACGACTGCTACTAGTACTACTACTACTGCTACATCTTCTACTGCCATTACTATTACGATTACTACTACTACTACTACTACTGTGATATTAAATACTACGACCAATACTACAGCTATTACTATGACTACTGATAGTACGTCTTCGACTACTTCTTCTAATTACTGATGCTTCTACTACAACTTCTACTACTACTACAAATATCACCAATACTACTACTAGTAGTTATTCTAATGCTACTAATACTTCTACTAATAATACTTCTACTACAACTACAACTTCTACTACTACTACAAATATCACTACTACTACTACTAGTAGTTATTCTAATGCTACTAATACTTCTACTAATAATACTTCTACTACAACTTCTACTACTACAAATATCACCACTGATGAATTTTTTTAAGCCACAGAAACTGTTCAAATATCAAAATGTTCAGCTCTTTCAGGAGAGGTGTGATATGACTTTTCATATTGTAATTTTTAAACTTTTTGAATTATTAAGCTTTTTGCAATTTGTTTTTGAATTGGATATCTATTTTCAGCAATGTTTTTGCGATTAATTTCAGTTTTCAGCATTCCAACGCATTTTCAGCAGGAAATGCTTTTTCTAGTTCCATTTGTTGTCCACTATTTTGAACGAATGATTTAAGTGATTCAAGGCGAGACACTACAGGTAAAACAAAAACTTGTAACACAACGAAATAATGTCCCCGATGTAACTAATCAGCTGGGGAAGTTCCATGGTGCTATCTATAAGTACATTTCTTACCCGTTTCACTCAGACGGCCTCTTTTTAACTGTGTCAGCGCTCAGTGCCAATGCAGTCGTGTTGTCCTCTACATTCACAGTGTTGTCCTGTCTCTACTGTACCCAACATAAATGTTTGTATCACTTCACTACATCACATTTAAACTGGAAGTGTGTCTTCAATGGCGTATGCTTCTGTACCACCAGTCATACTGCTTCAGTAAAGCCCCCCCCCCTTTCTGCTGTCTAATCATTGGGCATCATTAGGCTCCGGCTCTTGTATTAGGGGCCCGTGGGTTGGCACAAAATGGCCACCCTCAGGCCCTCCCGCTGCCTGGCGAGGAGCTGCGAAACTGAGAAAGTGCCTTGTGATGTCTCCACCGCCCCGGCAGATCTATCCATCACCTTACCGTTTATCACCCTCGTTCACTGGCAGGCCGATCCATCAGAGCCGAAAGTGTCAGGGCCTGCTGGAAAACTCCAGCAGCTCCTGTGGTAAATAAGAGAGAAACGCAGCAGGATCACAGAGGAGGAGGCAGGGAGGGAGGTGATGGTGGGAGGGAGAGAACGAGGAAAGAAGAGAATACAGCGAGGTATGGGAGGAAAAAGAGAACTTGTGGGTAGACAGAGGGGAGAATGTAAAGAGGCAAAGAGAGAGAGAGAGAGAGACAAATAAGGGAGAGGGGTGGAAGTGAGGATGATGAAGAGAGGGTACAAAGGTGAGAAAGGAGGAAAGAGAATAGAGCAAATGTTGATTGCACAATATAGAGTAAAGACACCACCAGTGCTCAGATTGGTTCCCTGTAAAGCTCACTGTCACTAAGCATATCTGTCTGCCACCAGGTATCATGTCTCGGGGAAATGAAGGCTCCATTCTCAGCACAAAAGAAAGAGGATAGCACTGCTGTTTCCCCTGTAGGTATCGGCAGCTAGCCCCAAGTAGCATAAAGGCAGGGGGTGTGAAAGAACAGAGTGGAAACTCTGCCCACATGACGGGTAAGAGCCTCTTCTGGTGAAGGAGGCGATGAAGACGAGGAGGGAGAGTGATAAAGTGTGTCCTGTGTTTTTTGGTACAGAGGCTGTGTCTAGATTCCATTCGTTCAACTCTCATGTTGAGATAAGCTTCTTTACAAAACCAAATAAAACCAACTGAAGAATCACCTTTCTTTGTTCCAAGCATGCTTTACTGTACAATTTCCAGATTCTTGTCCTTCACTTGATAGTATTTTCATTTTATGCTACTCAATAATTCTACTGCACTAAATCTCAAAGGCAAATATGGTACTTCTATCTCCACCACATACTGTACAATGCATATTACACATTATAAAGCATTTATTGTCATTGTGCAACACAACTGCAGTTGTAACACATTTGTAGCACAAAAAACATGGTAAACAAAACCTGTAGTGCATTTTTTCAACATAGTGAATGTAATCAGCAGCAACAGCAACACTAATGAGTTCTCTGGTCAGATAACATGGCCGACACCTACACATTAAGAACTCAACATGAGGAGAACATTGTCCATCAACTGTGACTGTTTGAGCAGCAAGCATCAGGATGTAAACACAGAGTCCTCCTCTGGTCCACCAGAGTCATGCTCTCTGTCCTCATGTCCAATCACGTTCAGCTTGATCCTGGACCACGTTGGATCCAGGTCTCTGTGAAGATGTGGACTCAACAGTCACCGACCTCCCGCTGCTTTCATCCTTCTTATTCTTCTGTGACCGGGCATCAGGCAGCCAGCAGCATGCTGGGTAATGGAGTAGCCTGAGGTCCTAGCTGGGTTAGCTTAGCTTCCATCTGAGCTCTCCTCTCTGGGGCAGTTTGGTGGCGTTTGGTCTGGTTGGTGGGCCGTGGACGGTGATCGTTACATTACAGTCATTCAGCAGACGCTCTTACCCAAAGCCACTTACAGTTCAGATTCGATCACAGCGTATACAGCTACGGGAGCAAATCCTCTCTAAGTCCTCTGCTCTTACTCCGATCCTCACGCTTCCTTTTCACATGTTGATGAGTGGATTCTGTCATTAGTGCTCTAGTAATAAACACGAAAAATTTGCGAAATTCATGCACATGCACCATCGTTGCCATAATAAAGAGATGCTAGTTGTAGTATTTCTTTATCAATACATCATACATTATTATAGGTTGAGCCACCCAGCAGTATACTGTGTAAAGTAGCTCAAATGAACTCCACTTTGAACAGCTGCAACATTAAAAAGATGAGCACAAAAATGAAATTCAGAAATTCTAGGCTGTGAGAAAAAACAAAAAGTGATCGGTTGTCTTTGGCACAGCACGGCCAACAACGTGGCAACGGAGGTTAAAAGGTCATCTATGACCCGAGTTTACTTTTTCCTGCTAACAAAAACTTTTGTGTGTCTAAGATGCAAAGATTGTGGTATAAAAACACAATAATCATATTATCTTTATTGATATAGCACCTTTAACAACAGAGTTTACTAAGTGCTTTGACAGACAAAGCAGCAAAAGCAAGACAACAACAACAGGAAACTCAGTGAGACCGTCGATACGATAAACATAAACTAAGAAATATAAAAAAATAAAAAAATAAAATAAAGCTGCCAGCTGGCTCATAGGGGGTCAACATTTCCTCTATATATATTGGGGCCAGAACAATATGTGCTTTAAAAGTGATGAGTCTAATCTACAGGGAGCCAGTGGAGAGAAGCCAGCATTGGGGTGATGTGATTTCGTCTGTTAAAACCAGTGAGAAGAGACTGTTTATAATTAGTGGACATAGTCATCGTGACATCACCCATTGGTTTGTGGGTCGCCATGTTGTTGTTTTTCCCAACCAATAAATAGAAATTACCATATTTGGAATGAGGAGTAACGTAGAGACCTGTCAATCACAGTAGCCCCGCCCTAAAGCATCCCCTGCTTTATGGTCTGTGTGACTCTAAATGGACCATAATGTACTAAATGAACATCATGCTGTATTGAAGAAGACTTGAAACTAGAGATTGAGACCATAAACTCATGTTTACAATGTTTACTGAGGTAATAAATCAAGAGAGAAGTAGAGTCATTTTCTCATAGACTTCTATACAACCAGAGGAGTCGCCCCCTGGTGGACACTAGAGAGGATGCAGCTTTAACACACTTCTACGTTGGCTTCACTCAACAGAACCAGAGGTTGCCGCCTATATAGAACGCAACATGAGAACAGGTGCATTTAGCAGCAGGCGAGAAGTTTTTATCACAAACTGTTGTTGCAACAATGCACTACAGTTCACTCTTGTCTTGTTGCCTTTTGTATGTATCACACACTATCTGTGTCTTTTTAACAAATTCAGTTCTGTGTGGAGTTTTCATGTCCAGCAAATAATCACATTTTATTCATCACAAGTGTGTAATTTACTTTTACTATTTTCTATTTCTACTCACAACTTCTGTTTCGACATTCTTAGTTGTCCACTCATCTGTCTTCCTCTTGTCTCTGACTTTAACTGTCCTCTGATGTCGCAGGATCGTCACGGGACCTTCCTATTGGTCTACTGAGTCACACCAGTAGAGGTGCCCTCTCCCCCAGTGGATTAGCTTGGACCTGTTTCCAGAGTAGCACAGATGGGCTCTCTGATTCTGACCCAAATCTAACATCCCCTCAAGGTCACCGGGACCACTGGTGTGTGTGTGTGTGTGTGTGGCTGCATGCCTTGATCAACAGAAGGACTATTCTCTTTACTCTTAATCAACAGTTCGGAAGCACACCGTTTTTTCTCTTTCTTTAGTCCAATCTCCATCCTGGTGTCTCTTTGGGGGTCAAAGTTCATGACCTCGTAGTGACAGGACAGCTATGCCAACCTTTAGCAGCGATGGAGGCGGAGTCCTTGTGAAATGTCAAGCTGAATGTCAAGGCATGGCCTCAGGCCAAGGGGTCAACACGTCACCCCCAGAGCACTAACCCTAACCCAGAGCACTAACCCAGAGCACTAACCCTAACCCAGAGCACTAACCCTAACCCAGAGCACTAACCCTAACCCAGAGCACTAAACCTAACCCAGAGCACTAACGCTAACCCAGAGCACTAACCCTAACCCAGAGCACTAACCCAGAGCACTAACCCTAACCCAGAGCACTAACGCTAACCCAGAGCACTAACCCTAACCCAGAGCACTGGTCTGAGTCTAAAAACAGCTGCTTTTGACATTCGTCACCCATGAAGGGCGTTCACTCCGCTTTCATTCGGCTGCACTAGTGTTTCCACTCGATCGCTAAGAAACTACAACGTGGAAGAAACTTGCATCTCATCCACCACTGTTATGTTAGAGCGGCTGAGTTAGATCACTAGACCAGTGCTGCTCTCCTGCTAGAGCCAGTATAGGCCATTAGCTTAGCTTAGCTTAGCGTAAAGACTGGAATCCCCGTAAAACCACAACTTGTTTCTGTTTTGTTTGTGTACGTACTAAACAAACAAGTTATGCTAATTCGTGAGATTTTTAAACTTTTAGCAGAGCCGGGCTCAGCGGAGTCCTTTGTTTGTCTTTATGTAAAGCTTGATGATGAGCAGAGCGTACTCACATGAGTCATGTTTCTCATTGAGTTCAAATATTCATTTTTATTGTGTGCAGCCAAAATCACTTAATTTGCAACGCAGCACTGAATGTGTACAGGATTACAGTTCCTGTGATTTCCTTTTTGTTTTGTTTTAATCTTCTTCTTATTTATGGTTTTGCCTGTTTTCATCAGTTTTCACTTATCATTAACTTCTTTTTTTCTCTATTTCTGCTGTGTGCTCATTTTTCACACTGCCCAATATCACCGTCCACCCTCACAGACTCAGAGTTAGAGTCCATCGTTTCCTCTTTGAGTCCTCATCGTTTGTGTTCAGTCACTTGAACTCATTGTCATGTTTTTTGATCAGACTATGACGTCATAATCTCATGTAAATAACTGAATAGCACATTGAATGATACAGAGTCACGGATTACAACAGTGATCTGGTTTTTAATCCATTTTACATTTTACATACATTTTAATCCAAGAAACAAAAATAAAAAAATAAAGTGTATCATAAAAACTCAAACAAGCTTCTGCTTTTCTTTCTCTTCCATCGATTCATTTGTTCTATTTTTTGCTTCAGATACAGAAAGCAGCTGCTCACGGTCTCCTCCCTTCAGTTCCTTCCTCTCCCGAGCTGAACTTTTCCTCTTGAATAAAGAGGAAGACAGAGAGCAGCAGAAACAGAGAGACAGGAGGAAAAGTCCTGAGTCAGCGTCGCCTGCTGAGAGAAGTTTTTCCCCGCCATCAATCCTCTGTCGGAGTCTGGCTCCCTCGCCTCGTTAGCTAATTGAATAAATGAAAGATTGCTCTCTGCTCCTTGGGCATCGTGTGTCCCTTTGGCTTTGAGTTGTTGTTGTTTTTCTTTTTTCCTGGTGTTCCTCCTCTGTCGTTTCTGTCCTCCCCCGACTATTTCCATGTTGAATTCACATAAAAATAACATTATAGTAATGACACCAGAGGTAATGGGTGTCCATGCTGATGCTGTGTGTGCGTGTGTCTCAGGTCCTGAAGGGATGGGTGCTTCAAATGACACCTCCAGATGCGCTGGAGAAGAGGAGGAAAGAGAAGATGTGGGACTTTATTTTAGCGGAGTAAAAGTAAGGGAACGGGGAGATAGATGGGAGAGGTGAGGAGGAGAGGAGATAAGGAGCAGAGGAAATGAGTGGACAAGGAGAGGAGATAAGAAGCAGAGGAAAGGAGTGGAGAAGGAGAGGAGATAAGGAGCAGAGGATACGAGTGGAGAAGGAGAGGAGGAGAAGATGAAAGTAGTAGTACATGTGAAAGGACGGTAAAGGTAATGATGAGAAAGGTTAAGAATTTAAAAAATCCTTTTATTCTAATCCAAGCCCCCGGGAATCATTATTGAGAGAAACATGATGACTTTTAGTGTGTGTGGCTCTCTGTCTGTCACCCAGGCCTGTTCTGTTGTCATTAAACGTTGATGTGCAGATGGCGGGAGCCCGTAAAAGCACTTTCACCTCAGTCCCATAGCATAGTGTTTATAGAAGAAGAATAGAATGTATACTATTCTTTATCCCTTTAAGAGGGAAATTTTTCTCTGCATTTGACCCATCCCTGTATATAGGGAGCAGTGGGCTGCCAATGACAGGCGCCCGGGGAGCCGGGGGTTCAGTGTATTGCTCAGGTACATCAGGTACACCCCGACTGGGACACGTGACACGTCCCAGTCTGGGATCGAACCGTTGACCTTCCGGTTCCCAGACGACCTCTTAACTCAGTGTGCCACGGTCGCCCCCAATGAACAGCCACCAGAATGCCCCATAATGCACTGCCAGCTATCAATTACATTCAGCAGAGTCTCCGCTCTCTTACTTCAACGACTTCACTGTCGTAGTTGTACCTGCACCGTGCTCGGTCCTTGCATCATAAAGTACTGTTCAAGGTGTCGCCTGCAGAAGCTTGATTGACCTCAATAAGTGACAGACATGTTGAAGAGGTAGAAGTAGTATAAAGATTCTGGGCTTCAGAATGAAAATGGTTGTGGAGTTAACAATACTGAATGAAATGAAACATAATCCAGGAACAGAGGAGTTTATATTGATGTGGAACTAGTGAGAGATGCATGACCACGGACTCAGACGTCCGTAGAAATGCTCACAGCTGATATCTGAGCATTACCTCAATTTGGTTGCAATTACCCAAAATTCATACATTTTCATATATAAATAGTTGTGAGAGGATATTCATTTATGACCCATGAGATCAGTACGTGTAGTAAAATAATCAAAGGTGAGCTTACTGAAATACCAAAGAAGCCCCAGAAGAGATGCCTTTTAGCTTGTTTCTTACATATGAAAGGTTGTTTTGGCTCCTCCGGATGTTGTGCACTAAACGCTGGTGAAGATCACATTTGTAGGAGTGGTGGGAAAAGTCTTTGTCTTTGGCCAGCACTAATATATATATATATATATATATTAACGCATTATTATCGCATTTTTTTATTTTAATAAGTGTTTAATAAGTGTTTGTAAACCAAATTGTATTGCCCTTTTGTTCATATAGCAGTAGGCTACTTAAAATAAAAGTGCACAATACACTACTTTTGAATTCATTATTGAACTTTGTGTTATGGGAAAATATGTCATAGACTCATGTGAAAGGTTTAAAGAATGTAAGTTCTAAAAATGCAGACACCAAACAGTGGTTTCAGTAGATGATTTCAATTAGTCTTGTTCATCTGTTATCTTGGGCACTGTTTCCTTCTTCAAAGACGGAGACACAGAGAGGCCTTGACTAAAACAGACGTCCTTTGTTTGAAATACGCGTTATCTGAAGTTGTAAAGGCAGGAACCATTGTAGGCATATATGATGTGTGATGGTAAAACAGGTTTATTCTGTCTCTGCAATAGACTCTGGAACAATGTCAGTGACCTCAAGGGAAGCATCGGCGGTGTGTTGAAACGGTTTATAGTACGACAAACTGAGAACAAAGGGATCGGCAAACAGGGGATGGAGCGCCTTCCTGTTGTCTTAAAGGCAGTAAACTAAGGCTTCGAAGGACACCTGCTTTTTCTTGTGTTTCCTTTGTGTATTCTTGCTAGATAAGCAGAATAACAGGAAGCTGTCTGAGCTTAAATGTCCATGCATTGTGACTGGAGAGCCAGACCACTCTCACAGATGACTGCGATGTGTCTGTGCGACTGCTGTCTCTGCTTGCAGACAAATAAATTGACATGGCAACTTCATTCATTCATCAGACTGTTTCATTTGATATTAACTGAAAAACCTCCACTTTCTTCTCCCGACTAGTCTTAGGAATTTTCCACAACATTTGTCATAACAATGCGATTAATCCCGATTAAATATTTTAATCGTTGCCCAGCACTAATATATATATATATGGGTCGAACGTGCCAAATGTAAAAGGTGTACGTGCATTGAAGGAACTTCAACAACTCACAATGTTGGGTTTTTACCGAGTAAGAAAATGAAGACCACAGGAAGTCCCGGATGTTAATCCTGGAACCTACCGGCTATCGTTAACATCGATTGAACTGCTGGGGACAATATTTCGGGGGGGTTCCGTTGTAGCCAGTGGATATCTGGGCCAAGACTTTCATCATCTGTACGCCAGCCTCTTTGGCCTTGTATATGGCGCTTCTGCCGTCTGTGAAATATTTTTGCAAGAGCACCGTCACTGCTTCGCTCCACCCAAGACCATTGTGCTTGGTTTCAATGAAATACAAACAAGCCCGTGTGTTTTCAATAAGAATGTTCAGAGCCTTTCTGTCGCACTGACACAGCTGCTGTAGAAGAAGGTCCGGCTACTGTGAGACTACTGACATCACAAATGCTCTGCGCGGGCCACTGCTCTGCACTGCGTTATGTACTTTTTAGGATCTCAAAAAAAACATTTTGTGGTTAAATATAATGCAATTTGGATGGGGAAGAATGTTTCCTGCATTTGATGAGTGGAACTCCCATCAGAACACACCGTGGTGGTGCAGCCATCATCCCCAGCAGAGAGCTCTTCCACTTGCCTGATATTGCAGCGCCCTCTGCAGGAGAAAGAGGAGTACCTCTTGCTTTCCTCCACCTAAACTGTCTGCTTGGATTTCAGTCTAAAGCCACTGCACGCCTGCTCGTGTGCAGAATTTGAAGAAACCTTATATTCTTTGACATTAGACGTGGATTAGTACAGCCCAAACAGCAGCCTCTCTTATAAATGTGTTTCTTTTATTTTCTGGCCTTTCGATGTCCAGCGTGGTCGGGACGTTTAACTCAATCTTCTTTACCTGCTTTTTGAGACGACTCACTCTCTCTTCAAATGACCACATTTCTACAAGTCCAGTAAGTGATGGACAGCACACTTTAAAGCACTTTCTGTGGGCTGTTATTTATCATAATGCGATATCACCCTGATGAGCCATCAGACTTCGGTCCCTTCCCTCCCTCCCTCTCAGGACGACTCTCTCCAGCTGCCGGGGAGACGTCTTAACCCGAGACGAGACTTATTAAGACGGATGAGACATCGTTGGCCTCGAGGCTTTTACCTTGAGGGAGGAAAATATGTTTTCAAAATAACCCAGCACTTGAGTTTCTGCCTGCTAAGTAGTGGCAAAATGAAAGACCTTTACGCCAGCCTCGAGATGGAAATGATTTGCTTAACACGCGCTGCTTTTTTTTTTTCTACATTCAAATGATGTACTTGAAGGTGCGGAGGCCCTTAATGGTTTCCAGGAAAAAGCCACTTTTGTGCTGGAGTGCTTTGAAATCTGCGTGTGCCGTCTTGTTAGAGGATAACCTTCTCTCCTCGCCTCCCTCTCCTGTGCATTAGAGGGAGAGTGTGTGTGGCCTATAGGCGGTGTGTGTGTGTGTGTGTGTGTGTGTGGGGGGGGGGGGGTTGGAGTGTGTGTGGCCTATAGGCGGTGTGTGTGTGTGTGTGTGTGTGTGGGGGGGGGTTGGAGTGTGTGTGGCCTATAGGCGGTGTGTGTGTGTGTGTGTGTGTGGGGGGGGGGGGGGGGGTTGGAGTGTGTGTGGCCTATAGGCGGTGTGTGTGTGTGTGTGGGGGGGGGGGGGGGGTTGGAGTGTGTGTGGCCTATAGGCGGTGTGTGTGTGTGTGTGTGGGGGGGGGGTTGGAGTGTGTGTGGCCTATAGGCGGTGTGTGTGTGTGTGTGTGGGGGGGGGGGTTGGAGTGTGTGTGGCCTATAGGCGGTGTGTGCTGTGTGTGTGTGTGTGTGTGTGTGTGTGGGGGGGGGGGGGTGACCGTGCTCTGATAGCGTGTCAGAGTGAATTTGCCTCCGCGTGTGGCGTCTGCCTGGCACACGCCGTAGTCTGCCCTCTGCCCACCGCCCCGCATGTGTGCCCAAGATTAGAATTAATAACCGGCGCTGCCAATCATGCTTTAATCACAATAACTCTGCATTTAGGGGGCGCGTGAAGGTCACGGGCATCTGGGCCTCGGGATGGCCAATCTGGAGCAGCTAATAAGGCAAGTTTACACAAGCAGTGTGTGTGTGTGTGTGTGTGTAGGTGTGTGTGTGTGTGTGTGTGTAGGTGTGTCTGTGTGTAGTTGTGTAGGTGTGTCTGTGTGTGTGTGTTTAGGTGTGTGTGTGTGTAGGTGTGTGTGTGTGTGTAGGTGTGTGTGTGTGTAGGTGTGTGTGTGTAGGTGTGTGTGTGTGTGTTTAGGTGTGTGTGTGTATGTGTGTGTGTGTGTAGGTGTGTGTGTGTAGGTGTGTGTGTGTTTAGGTGTGTGTAGGTGTGTATGTGTGTGTAGGTGTGTATGTGTGTATGTGCGTGTAGGTGTGTGTGTGTGCGTGTAGGTGTAGGTGTGTGTGTGTGTGTGTGTAGGTGTGTGTATGTGTGTATGTGCGTGTAGGTGTGTGTGTGTGTAGGTGTGTGTGCGTGTAGGTGTAGGTGTGTGTGTGTGTGTGTGTGTAGGTGTGTGTGTGTGTAGGTGTGTGTGTAGGTGTGTGTGTGTTTAGGTGTGTGTGTGTAGGTGTGTGTGTGTGTGTGTGTTTAGGTGTGTGTGTGTGTGTGTAGGTGTGTATGTGTGTGTAGGTGTGTGTATGTGTGTGTAGGTGTATGTGCGTGTAGGTGTGTGTGTGTAGGTGTGTGTGCGTGTAGGTGTAGGTGTGTGTGTGTGTAGGTGTGTGTAGGTGTGTGTGTGTTTAGGTGTGTGTAGGTGTGTGTGTGTGTAGGTGTGTAGGTGTGTGTGTGTGTAGGCGTGTGTGTGTGTAGGTGTGTGTGTGTGTGTGTAGGTGTGTGTAGGCGTGTAGGTGTGTGTGTAGGTGTGTGTGTGTGTGTGTAGGTGTGTGTGTGTAGGCGTGTGTGTGTGTAGGCGTGTGTGTGTGTGTGGGGGCTCGTCCATTTCTGGTTGACCCGGTGTCTGTATTTAATTAAAATCAGTAGCAGTAGGCTGTGCGCCATTTGTTGATCGGTTGCGCAATCTGCTTGATTGGGAGACATTTGAGTCTGGTAAGCGGGCTAATTTGGTTTTGTGTCAAGAGTCTGGATGGTCCTCGTTACACGGTGAGTAAATTGCTGTTATTCTGTCCCTGTTAGGCTGAAGAGCGGACTCCCTTTGGAGGTCGTTGGGGGGGCTTCTGTAGTGTGGTGTGAAAGTGGTTAGAGCAGTTGTCTCGGGGGCACGTCCGAGGCTGCAGGTGGGCGGCCAGTTCCTGGTTGCTTTACCGAGTCTCCGGGTTTTAGTGCATAAGTACCCACCATAAGTAGCACCTGAAGACTAGGGGGGAGTTTAGTTAGTTCTGGTTAGGCAGTTAGAGGGACGGGATTACGGTAATGTTTGGCTGTGTATGGGCCGTTTGATTTCTGGCTGCGGTGTAGCCTAAAAGGTTTTCCTTCTGACCTTTTCATTTTGTGATTCGGGCAGAAAAAAAACAAAACAGCTATGGGGTCTGTTGAGGATTTTTTGAGAGCTCCATCAGAGGAGGTATTGGACCAGTGTTCACGGGAGCAATTGGTGAAAATTGCTGAGCATTTTAGGATGGATGTCGGGGATAAGCGGTTGAAGGAGAACATAAAAAACATTTTAAAGGAAAATCTGTTTGACGTGGGTGTTCTCCAGTCTAAACTACATGCTGGGGGGGCTGTGGCGGACCCGTTTGGTGCATCCATGTCTAGTGAACCTCGGGTGAGTTCACTCCCAGAGTTAACTTTTGAGCAGCGCAAAGAGTTACTCTTATTGCAAGTCGAAATTAAAAGACTTGAACTGGAAGAGCGCCGGTTGAGTTTGACTGATGTTGGTGGCGTGAGGCAGGTCGCTGCTGGTTCTGCCGGGCCATCACGTGTTTTTGATGTTACTGTGAATTTGAGGTTGGTTCCTCCATTTTGTGAACAAGACCCGGATACCTTTTTCTCACTTTTTGAGTGTGTAGCTGAGAGCAGAGATTGGTCGGATATTGACCGCACACTACTCCTACAGTGCGTTCTCACCGGTAAGGCGCAGCAAGCATATTCTGCGCTCAGTGTGGCTGAAAGTAAGATCTATGTGTCTGTCAAGGCTGCTGTCCTAAGAGCCTATGAGTTGGTGCCTGAGGCATATCATCAGAGGCTTAGGACTTGGGAGAGGTCTGGAAGACAGACACATATGGAGTTTGCCAGGGAGCTAACTACTCACTTCACTCGTTGGTGTACTTCACTGGGGGTTCATTCTTATGATGCGTTGTGTGATTTGATGGTACTGGAGCAGTTTAAAGATTCTGTGGCCAGTCACATTGCTACGTATATAAGTGAACATAAGGTGAAGACAGCAGCAGAAGCAGCCACGCTGTCAGACAAGTATGTGTTGACGCACCGTGGTGACCGCAGGCCTCAGGATGATGGTCTGTATAGAGGGAGTGGTGGTGATTTTCGTCCAGCCGGAAAACGATGGGAGGAGGGAGTCAGTCCTCAGCATGGTGAATGGGCTGCAGGACAGTCCTCGCCGTGACAAGCCGGAATGGGCTGCAGGACAGTCCTCGCCGTGATAAGCCGGAATGGGCTGCATGACACAGTCCTCTCTGTGTTAAGCCGGAATGGGCTGCAGGACACAGTCCTCTCCGTGTTAAGCCGGAATGGGCTGCAGGACACAGTCCTCTCTGTGTTAAGCCGGAATGGGCTGCAGGACACAGTCCTCTCTGTGTTAAGCCGGAATGGGCTGCAGGACACAGTCCTCTCTGTGTTAAGCCGGAATGGGCTGCAGGACACAGTCCTCTCCGTGTTAAACCGGAATGGGCTGCAGGACACAGTCCTCGCCGTGTTAAGCCGGAATGGGCTGCAGGACACAGTCCTCTCCGTGATAAATCGGAATGGGCTGCATGGAGTCAGCAGCCGGTTGATGCGAGTGACCTTTGCCATTACTGTAAGAGCAGGGGTCATTGGAAGGCTGAATGCCCTGTCAAGTCCAGTGCCAACAGTAGGTTCAGAAGCGAGCATGTCAAACCTGTCGCACTGGCCTTTACTGTCCGAAAACTCACTCCTGTTACTTCTCCCTGTGTCAGTTCTCCCAGAGAGCAGGTGGAACCTGGACTGGACTGTAGTCTGGAGCAGTCAGATTTTTCAGCTTTTGTGTCTGACGGCCATGTGTCCCTGGCGGGGAGTGCTGTCAAGGTACCTGTGAAAATACTGAGAGATACGGGGGCCTTTGATTCATTCATTGTGAGTTCTGTGTTGCCTGTTCCAGTGCATACATTAGCTTAACTGTGGTTTGGTCCAGGGTGAGGTCACTATGGGTGTGCGTCCTGCATTGCCAATTAGAGGCCTGCACATCATTCTCGGGAACGACCTGGCTGGTAGTCGCGTGTGGGCTGGTAGTCCACCACCTCCTCCGGCGGTAACATGTTCTCCCTCTGTTGCGGTGATACCTGAGAGTGTGCAGTGTTTCCCTGATGTTCCTTGTATCGAGGCACAGGCTGAACATGATGCAGAGTTGGGGCCTGAGCCCACACCTGAGAGAGATGGTGCGGAGGAGGGGGAGGTGTCCTCTGTGGATGTTCCTGACTGCCCCCTGTCTGTTTCTGGCGGTGACCTGGTGGCGGAGCAGAGAGCTGATCCCTCTCTGGGCCAGCGGATGGAGAGAGTTTTAACCATTGATGATGAGTGGGGCATCACAAATGGTTGCAGGTTTGCTGTGGTGTATCGGAGTGAGGGGTGTCTGGCTTTGTGCCCTTGGTGGTTTGGTGCCGTCTCTGGAGTTCCAGAGGGAGTTCAGCGGTCAGAGCTCAGGATTGTCATGGCATTTGTGTTCTTGCTTTGGTCAACTTCATGTTG
Organism: Lycodopsis pacificus; assembly: GCA_028022725.1. NCBI lineage: Eukaryota > Metazoa > Chordata > Actinopteri > Perciformes > Zoarcidae > Lycodopsis > Lycodopsis pacificus. Next base: position 531,474 of record CM051699.1, on the reverse strand, counting down.
GTACACTAGTGGGGGATCTTGATGCTCACCGTTTTCTGGGCAGTTCCTGGTCTCCCGTTTTTCACTCTGCTACTCTTAAAGTTGCTTCTACAGATGCTGTGGTTGCTGCGTTGCAGGAGGATCACCAGGGATTGGTGAACTGACTGGGACTGGCCTGTTTGAGAATTTGTGAGTGAGGTGAGGGGCTGTGGCCTACAGGTGTGATCTGGAAGCGTAGACTGTAGTTTTACAGTTTTAGTGTTTCCCGTTTTCGTGTTGGGATTCCAGATGGGAACCCTGTTTTTATGGCGGGGGGGGGGGGGGGTGACGACCCTCCTCCTGTCATACACTAGGTGCCCTGTGTGTTTAATTTGTTGCAGGTGCTGATCGGAGGCTCGTCTGCAGGATGAGCCTCACCTGTGCCGGTGTGGCTCTGCCTTAAAATACCCTCTCCAGTTGGCAGCCGGTCTCTCGGGGAGGAAGAGCCTTGGTGGCACTGGCCTAAACAATTACATCTGTTTATGTTCGACTACCATCTAACCTCACCTCTGGTTTTTACTGCTGTTGTTAGAAATAAAATTGCTTATTTTTAGCAGCCAGCTATTTGTCTCACTTGTTTTGTCTCAGTCTCTGAGCCGGGCTGTGACAGCTCCGACATGACAGAGTTTGTGTGACTCAGCTGTTGAGTCCATGTACATGTAACAGTATGGCGCCCCCTTCAGGACAAACTGTTCAGTGATGAACACTCATCAATCAGAGCAACTCAAATCATAATGCTGTTTGTTTTGAGCCATGCTAGTGGACTGAACTATGAACTATGGGATGGACAGAAGGAATGTGGTTCAGACATTAATGTGATGACTCTGGAGATCCTCTGACTTTCTCTCTCGCGCCACCACCAGGTCAACATTTAGTTTAGAGTGAGAGGTCTAGGATGAAGTGTTGGTGGAGCGGCACCATCACGAGGTCAAAATCGGTCTAAAATGATATACTATAACCAGTGGTGTATAGTAACGAAGTAGAAATACTTCGTTACTGTACTTCAGTAGTTTTTTTTGGATCTGTACTTTACTTTACTATTTATATTTCTGTTGAATTTTACTTCACTACATTTTGCAAAGAAAACTGATACTTTTACTCCGATACATTTCCCTTGAAACCTTCGTTACTCGCTACAAAATCAAATCTATCTTTAGAAACAAATGAATCATGAGACTAGCGTCGGGGACTGTGGTGGAACACAGACTGCAAGCAAGCAGGTTTGGTGAATCAGTGGTCCTAGCTTGCAAGTTAAATCATTGGTTAGTCACGTTAATGCACAATTGCAAACAAGTGCTCTCAAAGCCGCGGTGTTTTGATTCCCAGTGATGCCCAGGATGCTACATGCTATAAGCTAGCGGGCGACAACATGAGTAGAATTCCAATCTACGATGACTGATTTCATGATGGAAGCAGAAATGGAAGCACCTGCTACTCCCGTAACAAACGACGGTGGTGACGAAGACCAACACCCGTGGATTGCTAGCGAGTTAGTGAGCTGAGGAAGTGTTGACAGTTGTGCAGCACTAGTTGGCTAACGTTAGCTATAGCTAGCCACCACACCATAGGATTGACAGGAGCCACGAGAGCGCAGCATTAGCGTTAGCATTAGCGTTAGCATTAGGGAAATCCTTCGCAGCTGTGCGCAAGCTGTCTGTGACGCTGAACACACCTCTACCTGCCTCAGCGGCCTGTGAAAGGCTATTTAGCATCGCAGGACTAGTCTTCAGCCCAAGAAGAGCGAGACTGAATTCTCGCAATTTTGAAAACCAACTTCTTTTGAAGATGAACAGGACATTTTTCAGTTTCAAGTAATGACTGGGTTGCTGCTTTAGTATTGATCATGTTTTGATATTTGAATGAGCATACTTATAAACGCACTGTTACAACTCCTTCATAGTGTCATATTGCTTTTCGGAGAATTATGATAAGTTCATAGTAGATGCAAAAGTATACTTATGTACAATATATTATGTTGAACATTGTTGCTCCTGGATGGATCACAGCCAACCCAATTATGTTCAACACAGCTCCATGTCCTTGGTCATGGTGGCCACAGCACTTAAAGGAATAAACTTCATAATTCTCAAAATTCGGACCCTTTGCTTTTTTATTAACAGCATTTACTTGTACTTTTACTTTCAATGAACAGGTTATGATGTTCATTTCATGTTCAGGTTATGATGTACATTTAATATCAGAAAATTACTTTTGATACTTAAGTACTTTTGTACTTAAGTACAATAAATATCAGAGACTTTTTCTCAAGTAGTATTCTAATAGGTGACTTTTTACTTTTACTGGAGTAGTTTTCCAGTAAGATATCTTTACTTTTACTCAAGTATGGCTTTTTATTAAGCGACATTTTTAACACAAGAACCAGGGGAAGCAGTGAACAGCTGTTTGTGTGGCGTCACTGAGGCAGACAGACCGCAGTCAGTGCGCCTGTATTCTGATCTTTACGGTAACGAAACAGCTCAAGAGCCGAGCGGTTGATGTTAAACTGAGCTGGTCAACTTCCTGTAGCCGTTAAGCTAACGTGTGACGTCACCTACAAAGTGATGTTTACTTTGATAACAACACATCCGGTTAACTGACGTCTAGTAGAAGTTAACTCTTGTGAATAAAATATACATTCAATGTTACTTGTATGCTTATACGCGGATATGTGAGTTCTAGTAGAAGAAGGTCAAATACTCCAGACGGGGCATTCATAGCGCTCGTTTGAACACAGTGAGAAGTATTAGAACTCTGAAGGATAGCTTTTGACAATCAATAAATACAAAAATACAACCAAACGAACATTACACGCTGGGAACAATTCTGTTCCACATGACACCAGAAATTGACCAAACAGGTTTTAGATGTGCCTTACAAATTGTTTTCTCCTCCTCAAACTGTCTAGTAGCGACAATTGTATCACTCTGCACTATCTGTTGCCACCTGATTAAACAAAATGACATCCTGTTTCTCACCCGATGCAGCAAACTGCAAACTAGAACATCACACAGACAGCTGATGGATATGGACGATGCCCAGGGCTGGCACCTGGTGGTTCTATGGGGGTAAGCGAAGCAGTGGAGTGGAACTCGTGCGTTGGCACAGTTGGTGAGGTCATTCGATGCATTGACTATGGATATTGCCTCCCTGCGTAACCTCCTAGAGACAGACCACGACCACAAAGGTCAGCCCATCTGGCAGTTTCAGTCAGTCTGTGTACATAGATGACATTGGAGTCCCGAGGGGAAATCAAATTGATGCGGGGTTTGAAACAGTACTATTTTGGTGGGCAACAATACGTAGAGGGGTCAAGACGTGCTGCTGGCGGAGAGAGGAGGGGTCTACAAAAGTGTTTGGTTCATCTTGATTGTACTTTCATACCATGTTTGAGGAGATTACTGTAGCGATGAATTGATGTTGATATGACTAAACAAACTCTAGTGTACTACAGATCTCCAGCAGGATGGAGAGGAGTCTGAGGAAGAGGAAGAGAAACCAGAGTTGCTTTCGTTGACAAACTCCCAATTGAACAATGACACACAAGTCTAAGAAGTTCACACCTAGCAGGTGTGAAAAGGGGGATTTGTGAATAAAATATACATTCAATGTTACTTGTATGCTTATACGCGGATATGAGAGTTCTAGTAGAAGAAGGTCAAATACTCCAGACGGGGCATTCATAGCGCTCGTTTGAACACAGTGAGAAGTATTAGAACTCTGAAGGATAGCTTTTGCCCCAGATAAATGTCACATAGTCACACAGAGAACCAGTTTCAGCTGCCTGCGCCGCCTTAGAGATAGAGAGGCGCCCCGCTTATCAAGTCGGCCGGACATAACAATATGGAGTTACATCAACATGTACGCCCACTGAAGAAGCAGCGAAGGAGGATCCATCGTGAGCCGGTGTGGGCGATGATGCTCAGTGCTCCAGCGGGCCCTCTGACTGCTAATAACAGAGCCGCCCCTATTTTATATTCCACCAATAGACTGCTGAAAGAAGAACCTAGATTATGTTATGCGCAATGATGTTTACGCGCCTTTTCCTGCTTTTCCTGTCTTTTGTACATTTTCCCTGCTCACTCAGAGTAGAGATTAGGCCACGTGCACGTAAAACTGCTGGGCATAATACTTCTGTTACAAATAAACCTTATTGCTTGAATTGAGCTAAATGCCTCGACCTCAGTCTGTCCACCGAGTTTTCTCCACAACACTCTCAATCTTTACAAAGATATGAACCAATTTAAACACCTTGTTACCTGTTCAACTGGCGCCGAGAGGAGTTTTAACACATGTATACACTTTGTTACTCCACATTCAATACCGGAAGTTCTACTACCAGCTGAGACCAGGTTCCTTTCAAAATAAAACACAGGAAACACCACAATAAAAGCCTTAACGAAACAACTTCACACAGTAGTCTCAAAGAAACATGAATTAATTGAATTAATTTATTCATATGTTGACAGAATTGTATTGTACAAACACATGACGCGTTTCATGTTAACTGCTGTTGTTGTGGTTCCTCTCAGTCCTCATTGGTGGTCTCTGTTTAAAAAGGATCCAGTTCATCTGACCTGGACCTCAATCAAACCTCACATTTCACTCTTTAACCTCATAGTCAAGTCTTGAAGCTGTTTGTGTTTCTGAAGCTCAACTTTCATTCAGAACAATAAGAATAAAAGATGTAGCTCATATTAAGGGAACGAAACACAACGATTCTTATCTTCAGGTGATGATGAAAATATACTTATTAATATTATGTTCATTCATCCAAAAGTCTTCAACGGATCTTTGAGTTAAAGTCGTGAAACCTGAAAGTCCTGCATTCACAAGTAAAAGTACGAAAGTATTCATGTCTGAGTTTCACCGAGGGATCAATAAAGGTTGATTGCTTTCTCCAGAATAATATGTAAAAGTGATTCATTTGTTGATTATATTTTGTTCTATTTATCTGAATTTGATCATCAGCAGAGTGAGTTTTTACAGCGGAGGAGACTCTCCCTCCTCCACAGAACACAGAGACACTGAACCAGACCAGGACCAGACCCTGAACCCAGGATAAAGAGGTTCAGTGAATGTGGTGTTGAAGGTGTAGAGGTGGATCAGTGTGTCAGAGGAGACTCTGTAGAAGGACAGAGAACCAGCAGGACAGTCCACATACACTGCTACTCTACAGGAGGAGGAGGAGGAGGAGGAGGAGGAGGAGGAGGAGGAGGAGGAGGAGGAGGGGAGGTGTGTTCTTCTTTTATTGTGAATGACAGAGTAACGATCACCAGAGTACTCCAGACACCAGGACTGATCATTCCTTCCAAACCTACAGTCATCACCGTTTCCTGTCCTTCTGATTCCTCTGTAACTCACTGATATATAAAGTACTCCTCTCCACTCGACCTCCCAGTAACAGCGACCAGTCAGACCAGTTCTACACAGCAGCTGAGGCCAGACGTCAAACCTGTCTGGATGATCAGGATATGACTGAACCTCCTCCACATATGTCACCTCCCTGTTGTTGTCAGACAGTTTGTGAGTTCACAGGCATCTGAAACAGAGGAGACATGAAGCAGCATCAGTTCATCATCAAACACAGCTGATGGGTTTATTTGAGACTTCATGAATCAAAGTAAACACTCACACTTCCTCAGACCAGGTTTCAGCCACTGAAATCCAGCAGGTTCAACCCTGGAGGAAGAAACAGAGTCAGAATGAAGCTTCATCATCATCACTGATCTTCATCAACCTTCACTCAGATCCTCCATTCAGACAAACAGCTGCAGTTATGAAACACATTTTGCAAGATCAGCTCTCAGCCTACGACTCTGCTTCTGTCTGGAGAGGTCTCAGACAGATCACCAACTACAAGCCCAAAACCCCCCACTCCATGAACGACCTCCGCCTGGCAGAGGGTACTACAATGAGTACTACTGCCGCTTTGAAAGACAATGGGACAGTCCTGACTCCATCCCCGACAGCCCCATCAACCATCACCAGCCCCCCCTCCCCCAGCTCAGCAGGGGCCCATGCCTCTGTACCATCCATTCCAGCGCCCCCCCTCCACCCCCAGTGACGACTCTCTATTCAGGAGAGCGATGTCAACAGGCTCTTTAAAAAACAGAACCCCCGCAAAGCAGCCGGCCCAGACTTGATCTCCCCCTCCACCCTGAAGTATTGTGCTGATCAGCTGTCTCCAGTGTTTACAGACATCTTCAACACCTCCCTGGAGACTTGTCACGTTCCAGCCTGCTTCAAGGCCTCCACCATCATCCCTGTCCCTAAAAAACCAAGGATCACAGGACTTAGGGACTACAGGCCCGTCGCCCTGACGTCTGTGGTCATGAAGTCTTTTGAGCGCCTCGTCCTGTCCCATCTAAAAGCCCTCACCGACCCACTCCTGGACCCCCTGCAGTTCGCTTACAGAGCCAACAGATCTGCAGATGACGCAGTCAACATGGCCCATCACTTCAATCTCCAGCATCTGGACTCCCCAGGAACCTACGCCAGGATCCTGTTTGTGGACTTCAGCTCTGCTTTCAATACCATCATCCCGTCTCTGCTGCAGGACAAGCTCTCCCAGCTGCAGGTGCCCGACTCCACCTGCAAGTGGATCACAGACTTCCTGTCTGACAGGAAGCAGCACGTGAAGCTGGGAAAGCACGTCTCAGCCTCCAGGACCATCAGCACCGGTTCCCCCCAAGGCTGCGTTCTTTCCCCTCTGCTCTTCTCCCTGTACACCAACAGCTGCACCTCCAGTCACCAGTCCGTCAAGCTCCTGAAGTTCGCGGATGACACCACCCTCATTGGACTCATCTCTGGTGGGGATGAGTCCGCCTACAGGTGGGAGACTGACCATCTGGTGACCTGGTGCGGTCTGAACAACCTAGAGCTCAACGCTCTAAAGACAGTGGAGATGGTTGTGGATTTCAGGAAGAACATAGCCCCAATCACCCCGTGTGGCTCCCCCGTCGACGTGGTGGAGTCCTTCCTCTTCCTGGGCTCCATCATATCCCAGGACCTCAAGTGGGAGCTGAACATCAGCTCCATCACTAAGAAGGCTCAGCAGAGGATGTACTTCCTGAGGCAGCTGAAGAAATTCAACCTGCCAAAGACAATGTTGGTGCATTTCTACAGAGCCATCATTGAGTCCATCCTCTGCTCCTCCATCACGGTCTGGTACGCTGCAGCCACTGCCAAGGACAAGGGCAGACTGCAGCGCATCATTCGCTCTGCTGAGAGGGTGATTGGCTGCAATCTGTCGTCCCTCCAGGACTTGTTCACTTTAAGAACCCTGAAGCGAGCAAGAACCCTGAAGCGAGCAAGAAGGAGGCTGAGGTCCATCAGGACCAAGACCTCACGACACATGAACAGTTTCTTCCCGTCGGCAGTCAGGCTCATTAACAGAGTCCGGGACCCCCACTGACTGTCATCCCCAGGACAATTTCCCACCGGTCACTCCCCCGCACAACCCTTCTATCACACTGGACACTTTCACACTACACTTCATCTCACTGGTTTATAGTCCTGTTATCTGTTCATTTGTGCACTCGACTTCACTTTATTTTATATTTCACTTTATCTTATATTTCACTTTATTATATTTTACTTTATCTTATATTTTCTGTAAATTTAATTTGTTTCTACATTGTTGATTGTTGTTAAATGTTACGCACCTCCCGTCATGTCAAATTCCTTGTATGTTCAACATACGATGGCAATAAACGGTTTCTGATTCTGATTATACACAAGCTGTAAAGATGGATTAAACATAATTTAAAGTGGAGACCAAAAGCTGTTCAAGTCCGTGTTGATCAGAGAGGTTTGTATCTTGGATTCAGCTTTACAATGAGCAACAGCTTGTGTCCCATCAGATCAGACCCAGCACCAGCTTTAGGGGCTCAAAGCAGCTTGAGCAGCGTCATCTTCTCCTCTGTAGTGTGCTGGAGCAGCAGGCTGAAGGCAGCTGATGCTAAGAGACTCAAGAAGCTCATCAGGAGAGCTGCTTCTGTGGTGGCGGTTTCAGAGAGGAGGATGCTGAGGAATCGACTCAGTGTTCTGGACGATGCCTCTCAGCCCCCGAACGCCACAGGAAGTCTTTTCTACCTGTGGCCATCAAACTGTAGAACTCCTCCCTATTCTGCATGAAGGACCGCTGGACCATCGCACACTTACAACAATAACAACCTCATCATGCCAAATATGTATTTCTTCAACATCGTGCAATGAAACATTTACATTCATGAATATTATGTTCATGAATCTATGTGCAACATAACTTCATACTACTACCATCTCTATCAATATCATTCTAATATTACTTCTGTATTTTAGTTTCCATGAGTCTCTAGTGTTAGTATCACTTCTTTTTCACTTTATATTTACTCTTTCATTTCATCTTTTATTCTTCATTACTTTTTCTATTTTAATAGATTATTTTACTTTATTTATTTACCTCTTTACTCTTATTGCTCTTTGAGAAGTTTGTAAAATGTTCTATAAACACTTTGACTCCATATTTGTCAAAAAGAATGATCAATTAATAACCAACACCAGATCCTGGTCTGATGTTAGTGAGGAGGTCCGTCTCAGTGGGGACGGGGATTCTCAGAACATCAGCTACTGTCTTCACTTTTATCAGACTGTGAACCAACAGACTGTGAGCTCTTGTTGTCTCTTCATACCCGAGAGTTTCAGTTTCCAGGTTGGATCCTCCAGTCCAGCAGACAGCAGCGTCACTCCTGAGACTCCTGGATGATTGTAGCTCAGGTCCAGCTCTCTCAGATGATGGGAGGGGTTGTACCTCAGAGCTGAAGCCAGAGAAGAACAGCCTTCCTCTGTGACCAGACAGCCTGACAGGCTGGAGACACACAATGATATTACATTAACTTTCATCTACTCTTTCAGTCACGTTGCACCTTTAAAGGAACAGTGTGTACGATTTAGTGACATCTAGTAGCGAGCTGCAGGCTGCAACCTGCAAATACTGACCTGAGAATCTCTAGTTGACAGTATTGGCTCTCTAGTCTAGCAGAGAGCAGTTTCACTCCTGAATCCTTCAGGTCGTTGTTACTCAGGTCCAGCTCTCTCAGACTAGAGGACGGGGAGCTGAGGACTGATGACAGAGCTTCACAGCTTCTCTCTGACAGATTACAGCCACTCAGCCTGAAGGAGAGTTAGTGATGAAGACAAACACAAGACTGATTTTTTTTCATCTTCAATGTAAAATACAACATTTCTGAGTTTATAAATTGAGGATTAGAGTCGCAGGTGCTGAGAGGAATTTGGCGTTTTATTGTGTGCATCACTGGAATCTAACAGCAATTAATATATCTTAATCCCTAATAACTCAACTCATAAGAACTCTTAATTGAACAACAAAGTGAAACATTTTAAATTTCAAACCTACATTAATCTGTGGAGTTGCAATGAAACTGAAGAAACAATTTGCATGTTTTTCAATTGATCAACTCAATTAGTTTACTAAAATCTGGCAACAGAAGACTTTCATTAGTTGAGAACTACTCTGCTCATGTGATGAAGCTGTTAAAGGCAATTATCTGGGTACTTGCAGAGCTTTGTTGGAGGCTTTGATCACTGGCAGCAGCCTCAGAAGAGCCTCCTCTGAAGCAGAGTATTTCTTCAGGTCAAACACGTCCAGATCTTTTTCTGATGACAGTAAGATGAAGACCAGAGCTGACCACAGAGCAGGAGACAGTGAATCTGTGTAGAGACGTCCTGACCTCAGGGACTGTTGGATCTGCTCCACTAGAGAACCATCATTCAGTTCATTCAGACAGTGGAACAGATTGATGCTTTTCTCTGGAGACAGATTCTCTTTGAGCTTCTCCTTGATGTACTCGACTGTTTCCTGATTGGTCCGTGAGTTACTTTTCTTTTTCAATAGGTCTTCTAGATGAGTCTGATTGGTCTCCAGTGAAAGACCCAGAAGGAATCGGGGTCTCAGGTCCAGGTGTCCGTTTGGACTCTTCAAGGCCTTGTCAATAGCAAACCTGTGGACCTGTCGTAGATGTTTTGCCACAAGTTTGCCCCGGCTCCAACATCACATTCTTGTTTCCGTTAACGACTTCCATTGTTACGTAGAGCGCTGCCAGAAACTCCTGAACAGTCAGATGGACAAAGCTAAACATCTTGTCTTTATTCTTCCTCCCACGTTCCTCTTTGAAGATCTCTGTGAACACTCCTGAGCACTTTGAGGCTTCACTGACATCAATGCCACTCTCTTTGAGATCTTTCTCATAGAAGATCAGATTGCCCTTTTCCAGCCGGTGAAAAGACAGTTTTGCTAATGACGTAATGTACCGATTGAACTCTTTTTGGTCATACTTCTCTTCCGTCTGATAAATCTGAAACACCAAGAACTCTGCATACATCTCAGTCAGGTTCTTGGGCAGTTCTCATCCCTCTCTGGTCTCCATCACATCCTCCAGAACTGTAGCAGTGATCCAGCAGAAGACTGGGATGTGGCACATGATGTGGAGGCTTCGTGAGGTCTTGATGTGGGAGATGATCCTGTTGGCCTGCTTCTCATCACTGAATCTCTTCCTGAAGTACTTCTCCTTCTGTGGGTCGGTGAACCCTCTGTCACCATGCAAACAAAATCACGACGGATCTGATTGGCTGCTGCAGGTCGTGTGGTTATCCAGAGGCGAGCAGAGGGAAGCAGTTTCCCCCTGATGAGGTTCGTCAGATGTGAAGATGTGATTCAGAGCTTCTGCCTTGATGTCTTTGGTCTCCTGGATACATTCATGAATGAGCTCTGCCAAACAACTTTTCTTCCTTCCATAAATTCAGCTCACGGAAGGTGAAGGGGAAAATGAGATGCACATCTTGATTGTGTTTTTTTTCAGCCCAGTCCAACACAAACAAGAACTGTTTTTCCAATTCCTGCGATTCCGTTGGTCAGCACTGTTCTTATGAGTCTGTCCCCTCCAGACGGGGGTTTGAACATGTCGCTGGGTTGAACTGGTTTCTCTTTATCTGCTGGCGTCGCCCTCTTCGTCCTCTTCGCCTCAATCTGCCTGACCTCATGCTGAGAGTTGATGTGTATGTCAGCCCCTACTGTGATGTACAGCTCTGTGTAGATCTCATCCAGAGGTTTCTCATCCTTCTCCAACCACGCCTGTTGTACACACTTGAACATATCCTTCAAGTAAGATTGGCGTGTTTCTTGGTGAGATGAGATGTGTACTCCCAGAACCATCTCGTCTGTATTGAACACAAACATGACAAATATAACCATTATTAGATTGTTAGTCTACAGTTGGAGGAGCAGAACACAAAAGATCTTTTGCTGAAGGACGGTCTTCCTCAGATTAACAAAGAACTTGTCCTTGCCTTTTGTCTGGTCTGATTAGAAGAGAAGACATTCATCCCACTTTGGATGGAGCATATGGAGAAATCTGAGCGAGTTCATTGGTGGACTTAATCCCTGAAAACCCAGAGTTGGGACCAGGAAGCAGAGTTGCAGTCTTAAACGCTTCTCTAGGCTTCCATTAGAGCAGTTACCATCCTAAACCCCATAGAGACTGTGTCTGACACTTAACCCTCCTGCAACGTTCGTTTCTTAGGTACAGCAATGATGTTCATGTTTAATCATCCAAAAGTTGTCAGAAACCAAAAAATCCTAATAAATATAGTTTGTACCTCATCACCAACACCATTACTAACAATTCAATCAGTATTTAGTGGAATGGAGTTATTCACCCCTCCATAGATCAGAGTTCAACTAGGATAACTCACTCGTTTTCATGAAAAACACATGTTCAAACTATTTATTAGGTACATTGGAAAAACCTAGATATAAATTGCATTAGAGTAACATAACATGTATTTCTTTCTAAATTCTTTACATTTTGAAACTTTCTTGTTTTCATGGGGTGATGTAGATGAATAGAGATGAGACACCTCTGCTGTTCATATTGACCCGCTCACTCAAAATCAAGCCAAATGAGTCATCAGGATTGATACTGCAAGTAAACTCTATTTATGTTTATTTATAGTGTTAAGAAACAGACATTTACAAAAATGAACAAGAGATGAGCACAATGAACGAGGTGTGTGTGTGTGTGTGTCTACACAGCACACGAGTGACATGTCGTCACGGTGTGCTTTAGGTAAATATATTTTGGCTCAGTCTATATAAATATTTTGGGCAGACAGTCTTGGCTGACGTGTATCGGGTGAGGATGACTGTATTTCATAATTTATTGACACGAATGTCTCGCTTGGAGGAACAGGTCTATCAGTTTCCTCATCTGATGGTTCAAAATCAGCACCATTATAATCTGAATTGACCTCAAGATGGTCTTCATCTTCAGACACATCCTGCTCTATTTCACTGTCGTGATCGAGGATGTGCTCCAGAGCCTCCAGGGCTGTCCTTTAGTCTCTGTTGCTCATGTTGTCCTACAGTAAGCTGCTGTGTTGTATGTACCTGCAGAGTGTAATGTTGGACTCCCAAGCAACCATTCTGTATGTTTCTCCGCTCTCCTGCTAAGTGTGGGCATTGTTTTCCCTCGGGGAAATAAAAGGTTTACGTCAAAGTCTAAATAGTATCTGTATTTCTCACACAGGTGGGGTAGTGAGAAAGAGAGTGTGTGTGTGTGTGTGTGTGTGAGAGAAACATGGTGGGAGGGAGTAGGAAATACTTTGTCTCACATTTTCAAAGAACGAAATGGTCTTAACTTGACCCTTCTGACCCCTTATAGCCTCCACTGTCACTGCTGGACATCATCCCGAACATCATCTCTGTAATATAAACCTGCTGGGGGGGGGGGGGGGGGGTTGCACAGACATGATATGAACCTTTTTTAATTGTTTTACATTGATTACAGCAGCAGAAGAAGTTTCATACAGAAAGAGTACTTTAAATTATTTTTTCTAGATTTTCAAACTTTGACACATGTGTGTCCATGTGTAGGTCAGAAGTCAGGACTGAACTTTCTGCTGTAGCTGCAGAAGTGGAAGTGTTTGCTGCAGGTCTGATGATGTTCACTCAAACTCCACAAAATTAAACTTGTATATTTTAAATAGCTTGTTGGGCATTTTATTTTAGGGAACTGACTTTAACCCTAAACCCCAAAACATGAACTCTCCGTCAATAACGTGCAGGATACTACCGCTCTGCTCAATCTCCATCAACCTCATGTGTAACAGCAGCATTTCATCTCACTGGATAGTAACTCAGCTATTCCTTCGAAAAAGAATGCGCCATAATTCAGAGATATCCCACAAAATCATTTCATACGTTATCTACGTAATCATGAACGAGGAAGTATGACGACCACAAAAGCCCGCACAGGGTGAAAGGTGGATGGGTCCAACAAACAGCGACCTTTGACCCAGCAGACCGCTGTTTGGTCTGCCTCTGAAGCGAGAAGTAAACGTTGATTTATTTGTTACATAACCTGCGTTCTTTACTGTACTTCGCGTACCTAACGAAGTATTTCGCCACCTTTTCCTTAAAAGTAGTTTCTGTATTACTGTATTCATGGAATGAGCAGAATTTGACACGTGTTGCTGGAATTCCGTAGGAAAACTCACAAAGCTTGTTGTAAGGTATCATACGACTCATCGTATGAGGACACGTTGATCACAGTACTTACATTAATATCTCAATGACTCAAACCAAGGAGTTCATAAAAGATGACTGAATCAGGTAGCGTCAGCACAATCTGTCCAATAATAAAGATCACCTGAGCCTTTTCTCATAATCAAGACCCTGTTCCATTACAAGTATTGTGTTTCCCATTTGAACTCACTATTTGCATGAAAGTACAAGTGACTGAAGTGTGACTGACCTTCTGGTCCTGAGCTGGTGTTTGGCAGACTCTGCAGCAGATCATTCCTGGGTATCTCCTGTAAAACCTTCCTGGTGACCTCTAGAGCTCCATGAAGTTGAAAGGTCTTCACCATCAGAGCCACAGTGTCCCGCCTATCAGCCTTCTCCAGCTTTGACTCTTTGATAGCTGGGTAAGGTTCCATGAAGCCAGGCTGCTGCAGATACCAGATGAATTCCTTATATTCATCTTCTTTTAACTTCTTCAGTCTTCAAAAGGTCCACTGCCGTCATCGTGGCTCCCTGCTAGCATCTGTCTGTTTCGTCACCTGAAGGAAAAACTGTGTTGGAACCACAGAAACAATGGAAAGTCTTATTTTTGTGGAGACAGGAAGTTAAATACATCCATGTGATCACTCACAGCTAGTGATGTACTTCATACAGTGATGGGAGGAGAATGGGTCAAACAAACACAGGACTCTCAGACAGGGGACTGGTGTTCAAGACCGGTGTTCTTGAGTAGATGGTAAATGGACTGTACTCATATAGTGTGTTCTAGTCCTCCGACCACTCAAAGCGCTTTAACACTACATGTCATCATTCACCCATTCACACACTGATGACAGGGGCTACCATGCAGGGTGTCATCTGCCCACCAGCACTATCTAACATGTATACACCGTGGGGTTAAGAGTCTTGGCCAAGGACACATCAACATGGACTAGCGGAGCCGGGTATCGAACTACCGATCCTCTGATCGAAGGTCGTCCCTGCTCTACCACTGAGCCACAGTCGCCCCTAATTAGTGGGCTGTTAACCTATTTAACTTCAGGTACTTCTTTTAAACCCAACCATGATGTTTTTCCTAAAACTGTCAGTGGTTTTGCTGCATAAATCTAACGTGTTCCAACACTTCTCCGCTGAGGCCTCCTAGGCTCTAAAGAAGTAGGTGGGCTGTGGAGACTAAAGCCTTTCTATTCGCTCTTGGCACCGGAGCGTGAGCCTCCACCGATGGTGCGTGAGGTCCGAGAGCACATGAAGACATTTATGCTCAACATGCTGTTTGTTGCATTATTCTCTGAAACACCAGAGGACCAACAAACAAGATGAACTGTGAAGAATCAAAAAGACAACGAGTGAAACCAGCAAAACTCTATAAACCAACCTTGTTAAACATGTTGAAGGTTGTTGCGAAATTGTGATGCTCCTGGACGGAAGGCCCTGGTTACGAGGTGTTAACAAACACCTTAAAAACAACAAATAAAAATTTTGAAAGACAAAAACAAGATAGAGAGAGACAAAGGAAGCTGTGTTTCTTGTAAGACTGTACCTGCTAAACAGACAAGTTTCTGTTGTCACACTCCCTCTGCGTACGGACGTGCGGGGGGGTGCGCACACACATACACACACGCACGTACTTCACTGTCAAATATTTTTACAATCAAGTCAAATATGACAACCCTGCTGTTTTTCGTTTTTATTTAAAGTAAAATTGTATATAAATATTTACATACATACATCTAATTGTGTGTATATATATATATATATATATATATATATATATATATTTCTCATATTTGGTTTGATTGTAAAAGATGTGTCCGTGAATCGCCACCTTATCGTGGTGGAGGAGTTTGAGTGGCTCAGTGATCCTGGGAGCTATGTTGTCCGGGGCATTAGCCCCTGGTAGGGTCTCCCAAGGCAAACAGATTTCAGGGGAGAGCCCAGACTAAGACCGGTTCAAATCGACCCCTATGATAGTTAACCCACGGACTTTAGCCACCTCGCCCGGACCAGGGAAACCGGGGCACCCTCCCGAAACCAGACCCAGGAGGGGAGCTCGTAGGAGAGCGTCTGGTTGCCGGGCCTTTGCCCATGAGGCCCGGTCGGGCTCAGCCCAAATAAACACCATGGAGCAGCCACCCTGTGGACCCACCACCCACAGGGACATGCATCGGGGTCGGGTGCTATGCAGACCGGGCGGCGGGTCGGGCGGGAGGCCTGGGCATGCCGATCGCCGGCGGCATAGACTAGCTCTAGGGATGTGGAACATCACCTCGCTAGCGGGGAAAGAGCCGGAGCTGGTGCAGGAGGTGGAGCGATACCAGCTAGATATAGTTGGACTCCCCTCCACACACAGCGTTGGCTCTGGAACCAAGCTCCTGGAGAGGGGTTGGACTTTGTCCTTTTCCGGAGTTGCCCAGGGTGAGAGGCGCCGGGTGGGATTGGGGATACTCACGAGCCCCCAGCTGAGCGCCGCTGTGTTGGAGTTCTCCCCGGAGAACGAGAGGGAGAGGGTCGCCTCCATGCGCCTACGGGTTGTGGGGAGCAAGGCTCTGAATGTGGTTTGTGCTTATGCACCAAACAGCAGTTCAGAGTATACGGCCTTCTTGGAGTAGGTGGGAGGGGTCCTGGAAAGGGCGCCGCCTACCGACTCCATAGTTCTCCTGGGGGACTTCAACGCTCACGTGGGCAATGACTGAGAAACCTGGCGGGGGGTGATTGGGAGGAACGGCTTGCCCGATCTGAACCCGAACGGTGTCTCGTTATTGGACTTCTGTGCTTGCCACGGTTTGGCCATAACGAACACTATGTTCGAACATAAGGTGGCTCATAAGTGTACCTGGTACCAGAACACCTTAGGCTGGAGATCAATGATCGACCTTGTAATCGTATCATTTGATTTGCGACCGTATGTCTTGGACACTCGGGTGAAGAGAAGAACAGAGCTGTCAACTGATCACCACCTGAGTTGGATCAGATGGCAGGGGAACCGGTTGGAAAGACCCGGGAAAACCCAAATGTGTAGTGAAGGTGAACTGGGAACGTCTGGCGGAGGACCCTGTCCAGAAGGTCTTTAACTCCCACCTCCGGAAGAACTTCTCACACATCCCGAGGGAGGTTGGGGACACGGAATCCAAATGGACCATGTTCAAAGCCTCTATTGTGGATGCGGCCGCTAGGAGCTGTGGCCGGAAGGTCATCGGTGCCTGTCGTGGCGGCAACCCGAGAACCCGGTGGTGGACACCGGAGGTGAGGGAAGCAGTCAAGCTGAAGAAGAAGACCTTCAAGGCCTGGTTGGCCCAGGGTCTCCTGAAGCAGCTGACAGGTACCCGCAGGCCAGAAGGGCTGCAGCTGTGGTGGTCGCGGATTCTCTGCAATAAGTCAGACACGTTCCCGGTGGGTGTTGGCCTCCGCCAGGGCTGCCCTTTGTCACCGGTCCTGTTCGTGACTTTCATGGACAGGATATCTAGGCACAGCCTGGGGGCGGAGAACGTCAGTTTCGGGAGTCTCGGGATCGCCTCTCTGCCGTTTGCAGATGATGTGGTCCTGTTAGCCTCCTCGGATCATGACCTCCAGCATTCACTGGGGCGGTTTGCAGCAGAGTGTGAAGCGGCGGGGATAAGAGTTAGCACCTCCAAATCTGAGGCCATGGTGTTCTGCCGGAAACCGGTGGATTGCTCCCTCCAGGTGGGGATGGAGTGCCTACCTCAAGCGAAGGAGTTCAAGTATCTCGGGGTCTTGTTCACGAGTGAGGGTAAGATGGAGCGGGAGATCGACAGGCGGATCGGTGCAGCTGCAGCAGTAAAGCAGGCGCTGCACTGGACTGTCTTGGTGAAGAGGGAGCTGAGCCGGAAGGAAAAGCTCTCAATTTACCACTCGGTCTACGTTCCTACCCTCACCTATGGTCACGAATTCTGGGTCGTGACCGAAAGGACAAGGTCGCGGCTACAAGCGGCCGAAATGAGTTTCCTCTGTAGGGTGGCCGGGCTCAGCCTTAGAGATAGGGTAAGAAGCTCGGTCATCAGGAGGGAACTTTGAGTCGAGCCGCTACTCCTTCGCGTCGAAAGGAGTCAGCTGAGGTGGTTCGGGCATCTAATTAGGTTGCCTCCTGGACGCCTCCCACTGGAGGTTTTCCAGGCACATCCAACTGGGAAGAGACCCCTGGGAAGACCCAGAACACGCTGGAGAGATTACGTCTCCCAGCTGGCCTGGGAACGCCTCGGGATCCCCCAGAATGAGCTGGAACATGTTGCCGGTGAGAGGGAGGTCTGGGTCGGCCTGCTGCCACCGCGACCTGACCCCACATAAGCGGAGGAAAATGGATGGAGAAGAACCACAGAGAAGAACCAGAGTAAACTCATTATATATGTGGATCAGCATTATATATCATGGATTGCTGTAACGGTCGTTCATCTTCATGAAGAAGCTGAAGAGGAAGCTGAACAACTGAGCTGCTCAGCTATAGTTTGTGGTGCTGTTGAGCTTTACTGGGTTACACTGAAGCCGTTTCTCATGTTGGATGGAAGAAACTGTAACCTTGCTGAGCTTAACATTTATTGCAGGGCTGTTATATCACAGTACAATGTATTATCTTTATAGAGGTCAAATAAGGTACAGGGGAGGTTTGATATAGTAACAGCAATAAAACCGTAAATATTTAAATGAGCCTACATTCCACATACATGTCTTCTTGCTACTCAAACATCAAGAGGTTGATAATCAGCAGTGGTGTATAAAGTACTCAAAAGCCATACTTGAGTAAAAGTAAAGATACCTTACTGGAAAACGACTCCAGTAAAAGTAAAAAGTCACCTATTAGAATACTACTTGAGTAAAAGTCTTAAAGTATCTGATATTTATTGTACTTAAGTACAAAAGTACTTAAGTATCAAAAGTAATTTTCTGATATTAAATGTACATCATAACCTGAACATTAAATGAACATCATAACCTGTTCATTTCATTCATGTTATTGTACATAAGTATACTTTTGCATCTACTATGAACTTATGAACTATCATCATAGTTCTCCGAAAAGCAATATGACACTATGGAGTTGTAACAGTGCGTTTATAAGTATGCTCATTCTGACTAGAGGATGTAGAGGTAGGGTGACCAGACGTCTGGATTTAGGCCGGACAGTCCAGATTTTCAATGCCCTGTCTGGCGTATTTGTCCTCCATTTTGGAGTTCCACTGGGCCTAAAGAGCCGCGCGATAGAATATTTTGCTGGAACGCAGTCTAACAAATGATTGGTTAAAAGCGTTGACAAATAAATATCTGATAGGCTTAGGTTAGGTTCTAGCCCTATATCATTGGTTAAAAACGTAAACAAGGCTCCGTGTGCTGGCTACGTCATATCTACGCACTGAGGCCGACTGACAGCTGATCAGCTGTCAGTCAATCATCAGAAACAGACGTCGCTTCACGTGACGCTTCAGAGGAAAGGACGTCTCATGTCAGTTAAAACATATCTCCTCGCATGGTTTCCTCTCTCCTCTCCATTTGTGTCTGTACAGAGTTGTTTTCTGGTCAGGGCCGTTTTCAGCGAACATTCCAATAAAACTGCACTTTCAATATTGATTAAAAAAAAGATCGTATGTTTTCAGTTGATTTAATGGTGTTAAACTACTACTTATATTAATAAAGACACAGTTATCATCACTGCTCCACAAGTCCCCAATAGACTGAATCACTTTAGAAATATTTTTTGGCTCAGTCTACAGTTTTTGGAATATATTTTTTTATGAGGATATTATTTACTGCCTTTTCTTTAGTGTGTTCTTTTATTCCACAGAAAAGCTGCACAAAGCTTTTCTGTGACCAACAAAGGTCCCAAGGCCAAAGTACAATACTGTTTTCAGTGATAAAGTTTCCCTTACACTGGCTGTTTTAAGGTGACATTTCAGAAAAAAAAAAAAAGTGTTCCTATTGGACATACTATGTTTTTTGCCCTATTGGCTTTGGTCGTCTCTTTTCGCACCCTGAAATATGTCTCCAGCACGCCTCTGTCCA
This sequence comes from Lycodopsis pacificus, assembly GCA_028022725.1. Lineage (NCBI taxonomy): Eukaryota > Metazoa > Chordata > Actinopteri > Perciformes > Zoarcidae > Lycodopsis > Lycodopsis pacificus. The sequence continues at coordinate 511,868 of CM051699.1, read as the reverse complement.
TATGTGGCACAAAGCTTGGGTGTAGGATTACACAGGACTTACATTTGTTATACTGTGGTATTGCTACCCTGACTTCAGAAAATGATCTGAATACCTCTTCCACTTCAACATTAATTATTGGTTTTACAGCAACCATCAGTTGAACAGATAACATTCAAACTGGTGCGTTCAAGTACAGACATTCTGCATCCCTCCTTCTACCACTTGATACTGCCAATGTACAAATGAGTCTGATGAACAAAAAGACACTGCACACAAGTCCCCAATAGACTGAATCACTTTAGAAACTCTTTACTTTTTGAGCCGTTAAATGTCAACCAAATTAGTTTGGTTTTCTTTATGCTTTTAAAACATTCATTTATCAGTTTATTTATTATTTATGTGACCTGTGATTTAATTTGTACATTTTAAGTCCACAAATGTTATGCTTTGTGGCACTCAGCACAGTGGTCAGTTTTTGAACACCACAATGTTGAATAAATACAAATACTGTGAACAAACACTTTGACTCTTTAAGACCATTTGTTCCTATTCTGTTACACATACGTCATGTAGCAATCACACAAATTTGTGTTGTAGAGGAGAGCATGCCATAGTTGCCTATGAAATTATTCACAGCTTCACTAAATACCGCAGAGTGTCCTTTTTGGTGTTATGGATATGGTCACCCTATGTAGAGGGCCAATGCATAATGTGCTCAGCAAAACATATCCACTTGATGCATCAGGTCAGTGTTTAGAGAAAGGACGCCTGCCTTGTAAACTCCTATGAGCCTGATTTGAACACAATAGACAAAGGTTTTGCTCAAGCTGAATCTGCAATTGGGCGACTGCTACCATCATAACGCCATCTGATCATCCACAACATGACTCGAATATCAAAACATGATCAATACTAAAGCAGCAACCCAGTCATTACTTGAAACTGAAAAATGTCCTGTTAATCTTCAAAAGAAGTTGGTTTTCAAAATTGCGAGAATTCAGTCTCGCTCTTCTTGGGCTGAAGACTAGTCCTGCGATGCTAAATATCCTTTCACAGGCCGCTGAGGCAGGTAGAGGTGTGTTCAGCTTGCGCACAGCTGCGAAGGATTTCCCTAATGCTAATGCTGCGCTCTCGCGGCTCCTGTCAATCCTATGGTGTGGTGGCTAGCTATAGCTAACGTTAGCCAACTAGTGCTGCACAACTGTCAACACTTCCTCAGCTCACTAACTCGCTAGCGATCCACGGGTGTTGGTCTTCGTCACCACAGTCGTTTGTTGCGGGAGTAGCAGGTGCTTCCATTTCTGCTTCCATCATGAAATCAGTCATCGTAGAGTGGAATTCTACTCATGTTGTCGTCCGCTAGCTTATAGCATGTAGCATCCTGGGCATCACTGGGAATCAAAACACCGCGGCTTTGAGAGCACTTGTTTGCAATTATGCATTAACGTGACTAACCAATGATTTAACTTGCAAGCTAGGACCACTGATTCACCAAACCTGCTTGCTTGCAGTCTGTGTTCCACCACAGTCCCTGACGCTGCTCTCATGATTCATTTTGTTTCTAAAGAAAGATTTGATTTTGTAGCGAGTAACGAAGGTTTCAGGGGAAATGTATCGGAGAAAAAGTATCAGTTTTCTTCGCAAAATGTAGTGAAGTAAAAGTCAACAGAAATATAAGTAGTAAAGTAAAGTACAGATACCCAAAAAAACTACTTAAGTACAGTAACGAAGTATTTCTACTTCGTTACTATACAACACTGATAATCAGTGATCGTCCTCGTACAGTCAGACACACAAACATCACTATACATTAAATGTAAGAAGTACCTGACCCCCACATGTGTCTCGTACATCATTATTCATTAACCAGGACAGACTTCAACACAACAGGACATTTCATGTCTGTGATACAGAGATCATGGAGGCTACAGTAACTTTTGGACTCTGATAAGATAGGTGTGTTTTTACACCGCCTGTCGAGCAATAAAAGAAATCGAAACCTTCTCAAGCAGCAAGCACCTGACCACACAGGGCAGAGATTAGAGGGACATTTCATTTTAGTAGACTTCAACAATTCTTAGACTATTCATATTTAGAAATAATTATTTATTATTATTAAAATTCAAAGTCTGTTTCAAAGATATGCACAAATCAAGCACCATGTCCCAATCCGTGCCATGTTCTGGTCTAAAGCTGACTTGAGACCAGCCTTCAGGCTCTCCAGGAACTTCTTCAACATGCTGGTCCAGATGGATGGAGCATCAACTTGAGGTGCTGGTCTACTGGTGTAATGGTCTACTGGTCTAATTGCTTGCTTGTGGAGCCTCCTACAGGTTCACTGCAGACATCTTTGCCATGCCACTAGCCACAGTTTGCAGGACTGTCAACAACATCGTGGAGGAAATGATGATTGTCATCCACAGAATTATTAATTTTCCCCAAACCAGAGGAGATTGAGGCCGGCTTTGTTCGCCTTACTGGCCATGAGGAACTCTGCTGTGCTGCTGGTGCCATTGATGGGTCTCACATGAGGATTCCTTCATTCTTCTACAGGATGTATTGATGAGAAGGCTTAGACACTCTGGTTTTTTTGAACACTTTGGTGATTTTTTCTTATATTTTTCAGTTAACAATTTTTTCTCTGGTAAACTCATGATTCTGTTTCATCAAATGATTCTGGCGATGGTGACTCAATATGAAATATAAGTATGGTATGATAACCTGTCACTACAATTGAAGTCTAAGCTCGCTCATCTTAATAATATTCTCTCGGTGGAGCCACTGCGCTCAACATGGCAACCCACCCGACGTAACAGACAACGTGCTGTCTGACACTCCCACCTCGGAATAACAACATTCTACACGCTATGTTAAACTAGCTTACCAGGAACACCAACAGCAGCACACACACTACAAACTCTCCCCGCAGCGTTTAGGTAGCTAATCCCTACCAATTCAAACAGGGCTAGAGAGATCGCCACGGCGATTGTTATATTTATAGGATATGAGACCCTACTCTGGAGTGATAAACGCAGGCTTTACTAACATGCCTAATGTTATTGAGCCCCATGACACTACTCCTTCACGAGACTACACAAAGCCACCTGACTGCAACGACACATTACCTCACTACTGAATGAGAGGAGCCAGGTTCTTCAGACACGCCCCCTTGAGTCTCACCAGCGAGGATTTGGCATTTCTTCACACATCACATCACCTGACCGTAACACATCACCTGACCACTGAATGGGAGATGAAGAGCCACGTTCACTCAGGTTTAGTTCTATCATTGTTCATACTAAGATGATGATGGAGAAGATGTAAGTAATGTAGCACTGGTGTAATAAGTTAGTTTTCAAAGAAAGAAAGACAGTTCAACTCATTAGAGACCGGTTTTACTGGCCTAAGATGGGAGCAGAGGTGGAGCATTATGTCAAAAACTGTGGCAGATGTGTTGCACGAAAGACACTCCCTCAGAGAGCGGCACCTTTAAACCAGATTACCAGTAAAGGCCCACTCGATCTGGTGTGTATTGATTTGTCACTTGAACCTGATTCCCAGGGAGTTGCAAATGTCCTTGTTGTGACCGATCATTTTACCAGATACGCCCAAGCTTTCCCTGCAAAAGACCAAAAAGCGGCAACAGTAGCAAAGATTCTCTGTGAGCGGTACTTTGTGCACTATGGACTCCCTGCACGGATACATTCGGATCAGGGGTGGGATTTTGAAAGTAAACTAATCAGAGATATCCTGAAAATGTTGGGAGTCCGTAAGTCCAGAACATCACCGTACCATCCTCAGGGGGATCCACAACCTGAACGGTTCAACCGCACCCTTCCATCCATGCTCGGAACTCTGGATCCAAAGCAAAAGCAGAAGTGGAGTCAGCACATCAGTTATTTGGTGCATGTCTACAATTGCACCACAAACGAGGCAACTGGTTACTCACCTTATCTGCTGATGTTCGGAAGAGAAGCCCGCCTACCTGTGGATATCTGTTTTGGAGTGTTTGAGGAGAGTGAAAAGAGTGTAACGTACCAGCAGTATATTACTAAGCTGAAAACAGATCTCCACAAAGCCTACCAACTCGACACAGAAGCTGCTGACAAGAATCACAAGAGGAACAAGAGAGCACATGACAAGCTGGTAAAAGAACAAGTCTTGGATGAGGGAGACCGTGTGCTGCTGAGAAACTTTGGTGTCACTGGAAAGCACAAGCTGAATGATAAGTGGAGGTCAGGGCCCTACATCGTTGTTGGAAAGATGCCAAACCTTCCAGTCTACCAAGTGAAACCAGAAAGGGGAACAGGAGTTGTAAAAACATTGCATCGCAATCATCTGTTACCCATTGGCTATTTATTGAGACTGCCTGCACAGAGTGATGAGTCAGAGCTGCCACCGAGGCCTGTGACAAGGACACAGCAGAGACGAGCTCAAAGCTCAACACAGATTGTCAATGATGAAGATCCTTCATTTCCTCGGAGTCTGATGGTGAGGATGGGGACCCACCAATACCACTAGCAGTGGAGTGGAGACTTTTTGTCTCAGCCAGAGTTTTTCCCAAGACTGCAAGATCAAGTCACAGATGAAGTCCAAGTTGCTTCACCAGTCAGAAACCTGGCAGCAGACAACATAAATCAAGAGACTTTTACTGTTCCAGATGTTGATCTGCCTCCCACCACTGACACAGAAGCAGACAGAGATCTAGAAGGGGAAGCAGATGTAAATGAGGATGAAGTAACTGAAGAAGATGAGCTTCCAGTTGAATGCTCGAAGAGGATAAAGAAACCAGTGGTTAGACTGAGTTGTGATGAGTTGGGAAAACCCTCCAACCAGCCTTTACCTGTCATAAGCCACTGTGTGTTTGTTGGAAGTAGAACATTCAGAGCTTCAAGATGCCACCCATGCCAAACAGTCTGGTGCCACCCTATGGCATTGTGTCCAGAGTGTTTTAGTCTAAATCCCTGTAGTCCGTACGAACAGATTACGGTTCTCTAAACCTTGTAGTTTGATGAGGACATCAAATATTTTAGAAGAGGGAGAGTGTAGCCCTGGTGTAATAAGTTAGTTTTCAAAGAAAACAGCTTAAAACAATATTAACGACAAACCATGGGTTAAACCAGAGGGGAAAAAAAGGAAAGAAAACACTGATAGTGTCTTCAGTTTGAGCGAGGTGTTTCTGATTGGTTGTAGGTAAAGGAGAGGGCGGGGTTAAGGAAGTAGCGGGAAAAGTAGGGGAAGGGGGAGGGAGAGAAGGAGAAATAGAGATGTAAAACGCCAGAGAAATGCGAGGGGAGATAGTTTGTTTTGAATGTTTAGTTTTGAAGAACAAAATTGTTAACTGTGGACAGCACGGCATATTGATCGTTGGATATCAGTAGATTTTGCCGAGGGGTTTTCATTTTTTATGAAAAGTTGTTCTGTTAAAGCGGTTGAGCTGCTGGATCAGAGGACGTCACGTCTGACAGGACGAGACTGTTGGTTTTTTTCCGACGAGGACTTCACCGCTGTTGCCTTCGCCTCCGTGTTTTATCTATTTTGGACTACAAACTGGTTTGTTTCCCTCAAAGACTGAAGATGAACCGTTGAGGTTTTGGTGCCTTCGCTCTGCTGACGATCAGGACGCGCGAGGCAGCCCCGCACCCGAGCTTACAGGCCCGCAACGTTTATTATTTTCATGTGAGTGAGTGTGAGTGGGGCCCACTGTTTTAAAGTTAAGAACCTGGTTCTATACACTGAGTCTGCTGTAGTGTGTTAGTTGTTTTGTATTTGTTTTCTCCGAAAGGGTTAATATTATTTGACCAGTTTAAACAGCACTCAGTAAACATTTGTTCTTTTCATCCCAAATCAGTTGTCTGTGGTCAGTTATTTAATCTGATGCCAAGTTTAACATTCTATTTGTTTATTAGGAGGGCAAATTAAATATCACCCAAATCAGGTAAACCTTCGGGTAGCTACCTTGAGATACTGAACCCAAACACCCCATCCCTCCAGTGTAAAGGGTAACCTAGGTCTACTCTCTATTGAGTGAAGGGGTGCTACAGTAACAATACTACATAACATTAAGGAGCAGTTTTTGCTTATGTGTTGCTAAGAAGACACCCCAGAAGATGGGTCACTCAGGTATAGTTCCATCATTGTTCAAAGTCAAAGAATAACTTTATGATGTTAGTTTTAATGAATAAATATATTTTAAAATCAAGTACATTTCTCTGGCAATTATAGTTTTCTACTGTACCGAACCCAACCGTGAATTTTGTGAACAGTTACACCCCTACTAAACACTGGATCTTTTTCATGCCCTTAAAGCTGCATTAATCAATATTTTTATATTGACAATAGACTAAAGATTGGGTGTATTATGTAGCTTCAGCTAACAGAGTGAATATTAAACTTGCACTTAACTGAACACAAACATGACTCCATAGCACTAGTAACTGCCAACACATTAATAAGGGCCTTATACAAAAGGTAGCTCAATTTGTCAATGACTGCTGCCCCCAAGTGGTAATAAAATTTTTTTTTTTAAATGCGGCTTGAATTAGTCTAAATGCGTGGATAAAGACAAGACACTACAACTCTTTATCCACTTAAGTGAAATTATTGTTTTTACAAATTTATTAACATTCATTACCGATTTAAATGACTTCCACAATATAGAATATTTTTTTTGAAGTTATGTCTGTTTCAAACAGACATTTGACAAAAATATCCAAGATTGCATAGTCTTGAATGACTTATGAGCCATAATGGATAATATGACGATACTTATATTACAGGTACAATATACAATACTGTTAGAATACTTTCAACAAAGCAATTGTTAGCATAAAAACAGGTCGATCCAACTCACTGAATCCTGAATAAAATACTAAAATGGGTTTCAAGGTTATTCCTTGATGACCTCAACCATATTCTGTGACCAGCTTATTCCATGCAAGTGGGCAGCAACATGTAACATAATTCAACACACATCAAGCTGCAATGTCACGGTTTACAGGAGTATTTAGTTGGATGCGAACCTCCTGCAGCCTTTGCTTTTGGACGCTATGATGAACCCCGTAGCCAAAGTAGATGATCAGGCCTGAGGAAAGAGTTGTGAGGCCTTTCAAGAGTCAATTAAAAAAATAAACGACACCTTTGTGCATTAAGATCCCTCCACCATCTACAAATGATGCAGAAAACCTAAAAGAAGAAAACATTCCACATCGAGCTGGTTATTTAGGGCACTTAAGACAGGCATGCTTACCTAATGCCATCCAGACAGCATAGCTGATCCAAGTTTCTCCTCCCAGCTGGACCATCAGGTAGGTATTCATGAAGATACTTAAAACTGGAATTACGGGTAGACCGGGAACCTGCAAAAACATGAAATCATGACTGGTTCAGTATGATAAAAAGGTACAGTTTGAATGTTTTAGAGCGGGGTTGCGTGAGGTACTGTCCTGGTATCATTTTTGATCAAACCCTCTCCTTTGAACTCCATGTCAATCAAAACACAAAAACTGCCTTCTTTCATCGAAAAAATATTGCCCGTCTACGTCCCTCCCTCTCCTCCGCCGCTGAAACACTCATCCACGCCTTAATCACCTCTCGACTGGATTACTGCAACAGCATCCTGTACGGCTCACCCACCAAAATCATCAATAAACTACAATACATCCAGAACTCTGCTGCCCGTCTGCTCTCCCACTCCACCAGAGACCACATCACCCCAGTCCTTCAGAACCTCCACTGTACACACAGCAAAGAATCCAGTTCCAGATTCTCCTCATCACATACAAAGCACTTCATAACCTCGCCCCTTCATCTGATCTGATCTCTGGTACACCAACCTCCCCGCTAACTGACCCACCTAACAAGATATCCCTATTGGAACTGTAAACGGTGCAAATCCTCAGCATGCATGAAATCCTACCCACCGCCACCACCCCCCTCTGTTTACCATGAAAGCTGCTTTGGTTGAGCTCTGTGGCTGTCTCCAGATGATAACGACAGCGAGGACCAGTGTAAGCACGAGGACAGAGACGAGCAGCGTGCTCCACAACTCTCTTCTGCGGCGGGAATGCACGGCCTCGGACAGCAGCACGCTTAAAGCGATCATCACGAACACTGAGGAGGAATCGGAGCCGTTAGGGAAATCTTTCACATTTTGAGTTTTGTTCAGCATCTTACATTTCAAGTGGGTCAAAAAAAATAGTTTCAGTTACTCTGGAAAGTGACCCTGTTGGACTTGAATAGAAAATTTAATTATAGTAGGCAACAAGTGTGTGTGCAGAAAACCCCATCATACTATGAGCTAAGCAACGATAAATCATTTCTACGTCATAATTTGCTGCTTGGGCAGAATCTATAAAGTTGTGGGGGCAGCTTTCCACCCATTAGCTTGACCCTGAGAGTTTGTATGAGATTATCGTTTGGAAACGGTTGGTGTTGGGTTTAGACAACAAAACCAATTGCTTAGGGTTAGAAAAGGAGTATGTGTTTCTTGAACAGATGGACTGTCTTGTCAGCCCCCAACACTTGAACTCACCCATACTTGTCTAAGGATCGCCTGAATTTTTTTCATTTGATTTTCTTAGGGTTTTTGATTTGCTTAGGGTTAGAAAAAACACGATTTGGTTTAGACTAAGTAACGTAACACAAGTGACACACCATAATTTGTTCAGTCACATGACCGATCATCATGGGTCATAACATTAGCGATAATTTATTTTGGTTTCACCAGGACAACGCCGGTCCCCCGAGTGAAAGTCCTGTGTTTGTTTGTTTGACCCATCCACCCTCAGAGAACTTTATTCTAGGTCATTGCTTTGAGTGTCTAATGACGACACAGATGGTTTTACATCGGAGTTAGCCGAATACCTAGTGCATCACGTACGGATGCCTTGTGCGCCGGTGTCAAGACGCCGAGGGTCACTGTCCAAGAGTCACTGTCCAAGACGCCCTGGTAGCAAGACCCGCCCTGGTAGCAAGACCCGGCTAAGATAAGTGTATGCTCAGCAGAACAATGAGAGCTTACTTACAAATAATGATGGTGACCATGTTGACATTTTTAGAGGTGCGGTGGGTGGGTTGAGATGGAGGCCTCAACAGACCCATTACACTAAATGGTTCTGGCCTACGGACAAGACCAGGGTCTTCTTTGTACCTGGAAGAAAAATTAAAAAAAACTAAGCAACATGCCAACAAGCTACGGTTCTACCAACTTGAGTCATGTAAAAACAAGTTATTCCTTTCAGTCTAAAATTCTCTAAAAGACTTTAAATAGCGGCTTTTTACCGAACCGATTTAAATTTATACCTAGTTACGCCAAGTGTACATACCTTAATACGAGGATACACACTGCAACAAGGGTGTAGGCAAAGATGGTCCCAATTGAACTCATGTCAACCAGTGCCTTCAAGTCAAATAACAGGACCATGGAAGCTGCAAAGAGAACCAAATAGGTTACTGACCAATCAAGAGTCTGTGGGAATTGTGAAGGATTTCAGTATTAAAAACATTAGTATTGTTGAGCGGGGTGAGAGTTTTGCGAAGTCGTGATGTCTACACGGCCATGTCCTGGTTACCAGGAGTTAAAACAAGTCTCGTATAAGAGTGTACCTGTTAAACAGACAGGATTCTGTTGTCAAAAACCCCTGGGGCACTGATGTGAACGGTTGGGCGGGCACACACACCCACCCCCCTTTCTCAGAAAGTGCTGAGCCAGCAGTTCAAACAGTGAACGAAGGCGGGGGGGGTACTTAACCCAGGTGTTGTTCTGTTCTCACACACACACACACACACATACACACACCCCCCCCCCCCCCCCCCCCCCCTGTAACACCAAGGTCAGACACCCGGCGGGAGATGAGAGGAGTAGAAACTTCAAGACAAAGCCACTAGACTGAGTCAGCAGTCGTAGGAAGTCTATAGGGCGGTAAGGTCACTAGTTAGGCCTCCGGGTACATATGAATAAAACATACCCTTGACATTAAGGTCAGTAAGTATGCTGACGGGTACATATAGTAACAAAAGCATACCCGGGCTTCAAAGATTATGCTGAAGTAAGGGTTTTTTTAATGGTTTCATCAATCAAGTCTTGTCTAGAGTCTTTGTTTGAAATGGTCGGTCCTTGCCCCAGGGGTTGTTAAGAGTATAAATACCCTCGGTTTTCGGAGAGAAAATACCTTTTTTCGAACGGAGCTGGAGCTGAGTTCAGGAGAGCTTAGCGAGGGAGACCTCCGTGCAGGCAGCTGCCTGCACGGGGGTAAAACTTTAACTTTTTAAAGATCTCCGGACTTTGAGAGTCAGAGTTTTTGAGAATACTTTGCTGATTTTTTGAAGTTGACTCAGGAGAGAAGCCCACTCTGTCTAAACCTACGGCGTTAGTTAATACTTAAACTTATTCTCCGTACATCGGGAGACCTCTTTTAAAGATCCTTTGTCTGTAAACTGCTCTGAAGGGGTTTTTTGAACACTTTGGTGATTTTTTCTTATATTTTTCAGTTAACAATTTTTTCTCTGTATTTTGGACCAAGAGATTATACCATTGATATGATTACAAATAAATAAGTAACGCATTAGTTTTTTCGACCGAGTCTATTTCTTCATGTCACGCCTCGTCGGACATTGACGCAGCCCCTGAGGTAAGTTTGATCCAGCACGGTACACCACTGATTGCATTTATTGTATGCTCATCCACACTGATACTTATTCAAATTAGTTTCGCTCCTATTTGCTTATTACTAATTATTTCCTGATAAATTAAAACATTTTGATAAGGAATATAGTTTTAATAACTCAAGTAGAAATAATAAAAAATAAATAAAAAAATTATTAATTAATTTTTTTTTATTAAATAAAATAATTAGAAATCGTGCGGGGGTCACCCCCCATATGTACGTAACAGTATGATTAATAGCACCCCAAGTGGTGAGTAGAAGTGTCACAACAATAAGAATGTCAAATATGAAATAATAAAATAAAAATAAAATAAAAGAACGTCAAAATATGTTCAAGAGTCACAATATGTTTACTTATGTACTGTATTATATGTTTACAATATTCTCACTTATAGAGGATATGTTAAAGTATATTAACTCATTGAATGCATTAAATCATAAAAGTATAGTCACTGTAGGTATTAAAACACTAAGAATAAGTCTTGAGGGTCAGATAGGGATATTCTGAGCGAGGCTTCACAAACATGCAGCAGTGAACGGAGGTGACCTCATCGATGGAGAATGTGGCCGGAGAGGAGCTGGACAGACGGCCATGTGGGACACAACGGAGAGGAGGAGTCTAAGACGTTTGCCATTAAGGATCGATAATGGGAGGGGACAGAATTCAAATGGAGCCAATCACTAATCAACACGGAGGACCATTCAGGCGTTTTGGGACAGTTACGGACACTTTCCGACTCTCAGGGGATATAGAGACAATGTTTGAGGGAGTTTTCCTCAGATCACTGCGGCTCACTTTTTCAGCTAACTGGCCTGGGCCGGACTGTGAGGGGATGCGTGCATGTGGTCTCTGTTCTCGAGAACATTACCATTAATAGTTGATTCAGTTTGTAAGTGTTAGCTTTGTGTAGTACATTAAATATGTTTTGATTTTGAACCGGATCCAGCTCATTTTTCTGGTGCTCAATAAGTTCGCAGCAGAAAAGTTCCTGCGGCCTAGCAGCCTCTCACCCTTTGTTCTAAGACTCCACAGAATACATCAGAGTTGGATAACCATTTTTAAAAGAGTCTCGTTGAGTAACGGTATTTATATTCATAAATCTTTACGCTCAAGATAAACAATTGTGTCAAACTGCAGACATGCAGAGCTAGGATAAGAATCTGCCATTATATAGCCTTGAGTTTGGCGATTTCAACGTCGCCATCTTGGATTACGACGGTAGTCATTTGTTTTTTGAAATCAATGAACAGAAGTTACCATATTTGGAATGCGGAAGGGTGATGTAGAGACACCGTATACGTCTCTGGTAGAGACCTGTCAATCACCGTGTAGCCCCACCCTAAAGCATCCCCTGCTGTATGGTCTGTGACTCTAAATGGACCATAATGTACGAAATGAACATCATGCTGTATTGAAGAAGACTTTAAACTAGAGATTGAGACCATAAACTCATGTTTACAATGTTTACTGAGGTAATAAATCGAGAGAAGTAGAGTCATTTTCTCAAAGACTTCTATACAACCAGAGGAGTCGCCCCCTGGTGGTCAGTAGAGAGAATGAAAATGTAAGACACTTCCACGTTGGCTTCACGCTGCAGAACTGGAGGTTGCCACCTGGGCAGAATATCACTGCATTTTGATTTGGAGTAAAAAAATGCACCTAATCTTCTCAACCCCATCGTCAGAAGAATGTTTCAGAGATTGTGTTTCACTGCAATATTTTTTACGTCCATTGGCAGAGTTTTTACCAGTCATTTCTTTGTCCAGTAGCTGTGAATGGTTTGCCTTGAATAGCCTGACAAGCTATTGCACTCCGCTGTACTTCAGTTGCCAAACTGCATGCACACACTGACATCACTGTTCAACAAACAAACTGTAAGAAAAGAAAGTACGATTGCAACTGGATTACCAGCCACTGCTCCTGAAGACAGCGTGGCAACGACAGGACTTTGCTTGGAGCTCAGGTAACAAAGGGGCTTGAAGAGCAGGCCATCTCTTGCCATGGCAAAGAGCACACGCGGCATTGGAAACATCACTCCCAGGAGACTGTGGAAACACGACAGCACCGCTTCACTGTGAGCGAATGGAGAGCTAGCCAACACCAACCAGGTTAGACGTTCAAGTCCATATGCACTAGCACAGGGATTCCCAAAGTGTGGTGCTGCCTCTAGGGGGTGCGCGAGAGGAACAATGTAATGGCAGTGCAGGCCTGTCTCCTAAAAATTACGTTCCCAAAAACTAAAATGCATTCTCAATTACGTTTGACCACAAACGTATTTTCTCCCCGATTACGTTTGTGTTTGATGTATTACAAATATGTTTCTCATCAACGTATCTTTGCCATACTTTAGTCTTTATTATTTTTCTGTGATCTGCCTCGCCTCTACCCCGCCACCCACGAGTTGTTGACCCGCGGCCTGACCCGCGGCTGAAGACCTGACGATCAGCTGCCTCGCGGCGGGGGCGGCTGGAGACCTTGCGTCCCGCCACTTGGAACCAAAAAACCAAGTCCCGGATTTCACCCGGGGGATATTCTGGAGGTATTGTGACCGGGTGATGTGCCTCGTTGCTGGGGAGGTATGAGCCGAGTGGCGGGGTGTTATGGAGGTATATATTACAACTCGGTGTTGTTCCCGTGCGCGGATGAGCGCATTTCTGCCAGAGACAGGCGCCGTGTTGTAGTATTCTGACCGCGTAATAAAGAGAGGCGGTGGTGGAGAGGGAAAAAAATGTTAAAGAGATGGTGGAATGTATGATTGGAGAGAGAGAAGCAAACAAGTTGGACATGATCCCGCATCCAACAACACTGTCGCGCCGCATCGATGCTTTGTCCAAAGACATCCTGGCTACATTAGTCGGTCGCGTGAAGAAGAGTGAGTTTTACTCTCTGCAAGTAGACGAGTCTACAGATGTGGTTAATCTGGCCAATCTTCTGGTGAACGTCCATTACCTTTTCGAAGGCACGGTGCAGGAAGAGTTTGTCTTTTTTATCTAGGCTCTGTTGCTTTTTTTTTTTTAAGGTGTGTGTGGGGGGGGGGGGGGGGGGGGGGGGACTACAAAGAGTCACATGACACAGCTAACACACACCCATTTCATTTTAGACCATGTAAATACAAGTAATAGCTGCACTACAGTAATTATTTTCACTTTTCTATTATGCAAGTAGTAATTCTGCATCACAACAACAGCTACGACATTTTAGGCTGGTGGTAAAATTACAAAAGGCAACTTGAGACATGAGACTAGTAACTGGAACTACTACAACTTTGAACAGAAACAAATGATGCCTTATGTATGATGCAGAACTACAGACCAGTACCTTGTTGAGAGTGCACAGAGGGATCCAACAGCCACAACGTACTTCGCGGGCTCCCAGCCAACGTATTCGAAGGCCACAGGTAGAGGGCTGTGGCCGTCGAGCAGATAGTAGGGCATCATAAGAGTCAGAGCAGCTGACACGCCAAAGTAGGCCAAGAAGCAGATGAGCAGGGATGCCACGATCCCAAGAGGGATGGCTTTCTGCGGGTTCTGCACCTCCCCTAGAAAGAGCACTTCCATTAGCTGGTGGCGATACTCCTGCATCACTACTGTTGAAGTCAAGTCAACAAAATGTGCTTTACTCATACTACTCAACAATACCTGTTGTGGCGATGCAGTCAAATCCTACAAAAGCATAGAAACAGGTCGCCGCTCCTTCTAATGTGCCGTCTAAGCCAAAGGGGAAGAAGCCACCAACGCCAAAGGTTTCATTTTGTGTTGATGTAAAGTTCCTTTAAAGAAGTAAAAAATACCTTTATCAATTCTATTCAGTGTAATGTACCTCATGTAATTTTTGTTCCCCATTTGCAAGGCAGCAGCTAAAAAACACATTTGCATTGCATGATCTATCACTAACTATTGATGGCGTGGTTACCAATTAAAAACATGTGGATTTGTGTTTATTTGATAAATAAAAAGTCCATAATGCTTTGTAAAATAATTAAAACAATTATTATAAGTGATAAAAAAATATATTAATGCATTTAAATCCTATATTACACAACAGTAGAACTGCAGAAAAACGCAAAAAAATGAATTGCATGTCAGCCCTGAAATTTGCTCAGGTGTGCTCATGAGTGTGCGAAGACTCCATTCTTTTCCACAAACACATCTCAAATAAGAAAAAAACATTGGTGAATGTCACAATCAGGAATACTGTGCAAAGTGAGTTTTAGGAAGAAATATGTTCTGAAGAACTGTTGGTAAATGAAGCTCAATGTTTGTGCCTCTAAAAGCAATGAAAAATTACAATTGAAAATCCCAATGGCAATTTATCTTTCCAAAATCACCTTCCTGGTTATTTGGGATAATTCATAGATATACACCAGTGAATATAATAACCATGTTGAGGGATTTTGAGCCTTCATTTTGTGAAATATCAAAAAAATGATTAATGGAGTTTCGTCACTCCCATTATTCCTCGTCTTCTTTTTCAAGGGTACTCATGCTCTTTGTTTTTTAACTATAATACCCCTAATTTAAAAAGGAGGTAAACAGGAAGTAAAATGTATTCAGTGAGTTAGCCGTTTTAAGCTAAGCAAAAGTTTACTTCCGGGCACCACTAAATCTATACCAACTAGCCATTTGTAATTCCTGTTAACACATAGTTGTGCAGAAAACTATCACTTACTTTGATGCTGAACCTAAAAACCGTTCAGTTATTCAGGGTTATTTGGCGAATCTCTATGAGGATTCATGGACGTTTGGTCACAATGGACATATCCAATTGAAGTATTAGTCAGTGAATAATGAAAGGTGCATCATTTAAGTTTACAAATATATTTTTCCTCAAATATATTTCTGATAAGACAATATAATACCTACGTAACAGAATAATTTGAATACCAAATTAGCGTAAACGTGTAAAGAGGAGAAATCTTACTCCATGGCTAGAGTTGCATTCAGGATCATCTCCCGACTGATGTGCCAGTTGTTGATGTCTCCTTTTATAAACCCAGAGATGATGATAAAAACTAACACGAGTACATTCAGCCCAGTAAAAACTGTGTTGATGACCGCCGACTCCTTCACGCCAAACGCAAGAATCCCTGAAATTAGAATGAAACAGTTCAGCTCGCAGAACATTCTGCATCTTTTCTTAACTTTCACATAAATTGGCATTACATAAATTATATTACCAGCGAGCAACATAATCAGCCCAGCAGCAAAGAAGTCTGGGTATGGAGCCAAGCCAGGCGAGTCCGTTGGTGTATGATTTTCCAGAGTTCGAGCTATAACGTTGTCTATAAGGTCATCAAAGGCACTGGTCCAGGCTTTGGCCACACTAGATGTTCCTGAGAAGAACAAAGTATACACATTTAGGTTGGTCAATTTTTTAACAATCAAAAATCATAACTGTTCAACTATGTTCTGCTTTATCATAACTCTGACCATTGTACCCTCATTAACTTGAAAGTTACAGAATCTGACAATCAAAATCTTCCAACAGAGACTTCGGGACTGAATTTGTCCAATGCTGTGTTCACGGGTCAGGCCGCGGGTCAACAACTCGTGGGTGGCGGGGTAGAGGCGAGGCAGATCACAGAAAAATAATAAAGACTAAAGTATGGCAAAAACGTAAGACGTGAACAATGCTGTGTTCACGTCTTATGGGATGGATGGTAAAAAAAATATTCCATGGCAACGACTTGCAAGTGTTCATGTCTTCAAAACAGTTTTAGATTACACAGAATTAAAAACACTGGAACTTACAATAAAAAGTATTATATTTGGGGTTTTTGTTGTGAATTTCAGGCACTTTGAAATTAAGTACTAATCATCATCATTTAAGGCTCCCAGTCACAATTAAGACTTGGCTGTTGAAACGTCTGCTATTTACAAGTTTAGAAATTGACGAGTTTAGAAATATAGAATTGCAATAACTTATATGACATGAACCTTGTCCTGCTCTGTAACGATGGACGCCCTTTCTATTTCTTTTTTTTAAAGCAATCACTCAGACATCCAGCAGGTATAAGCATTCATTCAGAGTACTTTCTGCCCACCTGACGAATTTTATAAGGTCAAATTGTATTGTGCTCTTCTAGTCTTCCAACTACTCAAAGCACTTTAACACTGCATGTTATCATTCACCCACTGCAACAACAGCCTACGGGAGCAATAAGGGGTTAAGTGTCTTAAGGACACACTGACATGGACTAGCGTAGCAGTGGATCGAACACTCTATACATAGAGTGGTTGGATAAATATTTAGTCATATACATTTGCAAAACTGGGCCGTTGGCCAATTCAGGGGAAAACAGTGTAAATAAGAGAACGTAGTCATGCGAGGTCACTCATTGGCTTGTGGATGGCCGCTTTGAAGCATTGAGTTTGGCGACGCCATCTTGGATTATGTCCATCGCCAGGTTGTTTTTTTTTCGCAACCAATGAACAGAAGTTACCATGTTCGGAATGTAGAGGAGTGACAAAGACGCCGTATCTGGCTCTGGTAGAGACCTGTCAATCACAGTAGCCCCGCCCTAAAGCATCCCCTGCTTTATGGTCTGTTTGACTCTAAATGGACCATAATGTACTAAATGAACATCATGCTGTGTTGAAGAAGACTTGAAACTAGAGATTGAGACCATAAACTCATGTTTACTGAGGTAATAAACCAAGAGAGAAGTAGAGTCATTTTCTCATACAACCATACAACTTCTATACAACCAGAGTCGCCCCCTGATGGACACTAGAGAGAATGCAGGTTTCAAGGCATTGGCTTCACTCAGCCCAACCAAAAGATGCTGCCTGACTGCTAACCAATGGAGGAACAAGTGACTTCACGAACAAACAGATCAAGAACCTGCCGAACTGACGTGTTGCATATAGTCTTCATTGAGCTCCAAGATCTGACTGAATTTATTCAAGATGGCTTTAAGAGGTATGATTCCATTACTGCTCTGGGCACAGAGGCTATAATGAGTAAGATCTACACGGTCATTTTCTTATTGACTTCTATACAGTCAGACTTATTTTTGCTAACAGAGGAGTTGCCCCCTGCTAGTCAGTATAGAAACTGCAGGTTTCCTCATTTTGCATGTTTACATCCATCTTCATTGTGCACTTTTACTTACCAATGACGTAGGACAGCAGGAGGTTCCAGCCGGCCACAAACGCCCACACCTCCCCCACAGTCACATAGCTATAGAGATAAGCAGAGCCCGTCTTGGGGACTCGGGATCCAAACTCAGAGTAACACAACCCGGCAAAGACGGAAGCCACCGCTGCAATCAGGAAGGAGATGATGATGCTGGGGCCGGTCACCTCCCTGGCCACCTCTCCGGACAGCACGTAGACGCCAGCCCCGAGCGTGCTACCAACACCCAGGCCCACCAGGTCCAAGGTAGTCAGGCATCGGCAGAAGTCGGACACCTCGCCCTCAGGCTTCAGAGGCTTCTTTCGGGTCAGGCTCCGAAGGAAGCGTAACACTTTGGCAAAAGTGATTCTTAGAACCAGAATGCATCAATGTAAAAAAACAAAGATAACGAAAGAATTACATATAGTGTAAAAATTGTATTGATGAAGTATTGTTGGCAAGTTGCTTGGCCTGTGTTCAAAAACATTCCACCTGGTAGTTAAACCATGGTAAAAAAAAAGAAAAGAAATGATCATAGCTGATCTTAAATAACTCAGTTTGAAAACCACAAGCAATTCACACTCAAAGCAGGTAAACATGTCAACTATTAGATATCACCATATCCACAGGTGATCATTTACTCAATAGGTTTTTCTGTATTCAAAGTTTTCTGAAATTGTATGTTTAAATATGCAAACGAGTCATTATCTTATTAAATGTGCTTGTTCGGACAAAATTTCCACAACAGAAATCTGAACATTGGATGAAGCCAGAATCAAAATGTATCATTTCATTTTGTTGACATGTTAGAGTCAAAGGTTTTTACAGGAGGTGTTTTTGGATATCTCTCGGTGAACAGCCATTAAAAAAAAATGAAAATATGAACAAAGCCCTCTGTGAAAACCTTCAGAATATAGAGAGGAATGGAACTGGAAGGTTTGGTGTATTTGGTACTCAAGTGGAGATTTCTGGCTCAAAGTATTCTCATAAAAAGCGTGCTGGTGAGGAAGGCCAGCAGCGTGCTGGGGTGTCCACTGGATACTGTGGAGGTGGTGGGAGACAGGAGGATGATGGCGAAGCTCTCATCCCTGATGAGCCACGCCTCCCACCCCATGCAGGACACTCTGGCAGCTCTGCACAGCTCCTTCAGTCACCGGCTGATTCATCCCCGGTGTCTGAGGGAGAGGTACCGCAAGTCCTTTCTCCCCGCTGCTGTCAGGCTGCTCTCGGTAGACCACTAACACTTTGAACACGAACATTTGAACACTTCTGAACACTTTAATTCATTCACCTGGTGCAATATCTAATCCGTGCAATCCTGTGCAATATCCAATACGTTTAAGTATTATCTTACATTTTTACTCCGTCTGTATATACTGGTATATTTTGTATTCTTTTTTACTGTCATATTTCTTATTACAGTTTACTGTTTAGTTTATTTATATTACTTGATTTTTATCTTCATTTTATTACTTGTGAGCAATGCTGCTGTAATCCTGTAATTTCCCCACTGAGGGACTAATAAAGGATTATCTTATCTTATCTTATCTAAATGGCTCTTAAAGATGATTCAGTTCCAGACATGTTGAAGACACTACAGGTGAAAAGGGTTTACAATTTAACTAATGGATGAAAGTTTCCCCTTCGATTGTATTACACATGTTTTTTTAATCCTTTGTTTAAATCTGCAAATGAGGCA
Source organism: Lycodopsis pacificus (assembly GCA_028022725.1). Taxonomy (NCBI): domain Eukaryota; kingdom Metazoa; phylum Chordata; class Actinopteri; order Perciformes; family Zoarcidae; genus Lycodopsis; species Lycodopsis pacificus. Next base: position 492,403 of record CM051699.1, on the reverse strand, counting down.
TTTTAACAGTAACTTTTGGTAAATTAGTCAAATAGACTAAAAAAAGTCAAATTAAAAACTGAAAACTTTCTTTCCACGAGTCTGAAAGAACACATGTTATGGAAGCAAAATACCAACATCTTTAACAATTGACCAGTGCATGAAGTGCAATGTTTTGCCCTGAAGGATCTCGCCTTAAGGTGGACTAAAGCCTCAGCATACTGTTGACCAAAACTCTGATAAAAGTTAAACATGAAGAAACATTACCCACGAGCCATTTCCAAGCTGTGTGTTCAGACTGCCGGCGACATGAAGACAACCAGCTCGTGTCTGATGGAAGCTCCTTCCCCCCTCCAGAGAACAGACTGATCTGGCCCTGAGGCCTGGTGCAGCTCCACACCTGGAATCAATCCAGGCAATCAGTGCCCTGAGCTGGAGGAGGCCTCCCGAGTGAAGTTGTCTGCTTCTACAAATGTGTGAGTGTGCAGTGCACAAGTCATTCTATTGCTATTTAGATGTTTGAAATTGTAAAGACTAATGTTAAATGACAGACAACAAAATGGCCAAATAAAACAGGCATGGGCAATATTTTTCAGATGTCACGAAAGAATTGTCACAAATATTACAATGGGACACAAATATTATGCAGTTCTGCAATGCCGTATGAGTTTTGTAGTTTAACACTGAACAAAAACTTAAAAATATATATAAAAATGTGTTTATTTCATTTAGGATTTGAGTAACATAAATTGGTTCAAATATATATATTTCAACCTCATTACATTTTGTGTTACTCAAACTGCAGATGATATTTATATGTATATTTTAAAGTTTTTGTTGGGTAGTAAACTCATACGGCATAACTGTATAATATTTGTGTCCCACCGAAATATTTCTGACAATTTTGTCATGACATCTGAAGAATCTATTGTTTTATTTGTTTGTTTTGTTGTCTGTCATTTAATTACTCTCTGCATGTCGTAATATTATGAAGAGACAAATACAGATTTTCTATTGTTTTAAATAACTGAATAGAACTGTTTTCATTTCATTTTTCTACATAGTTGTTTTTGTGCCTTCACCAAACATTAATCATTCATATTTCAGCGGTGATTTCTAATGGTTTTGGAATGCACAGACACATGATGTGGCCCTGCTTGTAGGGACGTGGTGTCCATCCTCTTACTCGGGTTCCATGGTGGTTGCTTGACATCCTCCCTGTATATTCTTCATACATGTGTCCCATCCATCCATCCATCGATTCTCCATCTTGTCATTTGTACCACTGTTCTTTCTGTCTGCCCTGTTCAAACATCTATTCCAGGTCCTGTAACAGATGTTTCCTGGGGTTTTGTCCTTCTAGATGCACCTCTAGATAAAAACTCAAGAACCCTAATTCATGTTAACGGCATTTATGATATTATGAATATCCAGACAAACACTTTACATTCGGTACACGTGAGCAAATACGCATTAAGAATGAAAGTCCCTGACGTGACAGCATGTCCTTCAGTCGTCGGAGAGTATACAACATGGTGAGGGTGAGCAGCATTGTCTCTCTGAAGAACGTTGATGAGTGAGTGTCGACTAAGAGATTCCTCCAGCGCGGTATGATGTCTGTAATACGCAGGTTATATCACAAGAGGGCAGCAGGTGTATTAGCAATAAATGCTCAGCTGCATCTCCAAAGCCTCCTCTCCTCTCGGGTCTCAGCCGATGACATAATCCCTCTGCCGATGAAACGGAGGGAATTCTCTTTGAAACCGAGGGGATTGACAAGATTACGCTGATGAGGCAGAGAGAGTGGTGCCACACCTTCTCACTTCATCAATATTCATTATGATGACAATCATGTGTTTGTTTCATTAAAATGGAAAAGGAAATTCATCCCTGCATTGGTATTATAAAAGACTTCTTGCTCTGTGGCGTGTAAGAAAAAGCATTTTCGTCACCTGATCTTGGCAGCGGGGGGGATCAATGCCTCTTTTGTGTGTGTGTGTGTACGGCTGCATCTGTGTGCAGTGCAAGCTTGACACATCACTAGTTGAGGCCGGTCACCATGGAAACCCCCCCCCTGCCTGTGAGGATGCTGATGGAGAGGAATAACAGGGTGAAGCAGCAGTCAGTCCCCCAACAGGCAGGAGATCCCGGTGTGCATGAAGCAGCTCTTCTGCCGTACGCTATACAGACGAGATAACTGCACAGGGAAGTCTGATTGGTTCCATGTTCACGCTGATGAGAGCTACACACGCGTTGAAATACCAGGGCCAGTGGTGACAGGAACACTTCCACACTAGTCAGCTTCTTTCTCACACAAATACGTGAAATGAGCACAGCAAAGTGACAGTGAACAAGTGGTGGTGGCACAGAACGTTTTAAACGATGTCCTGACACCACAGAAACAAAGCTAACGGAAAGACAATTAGGATTGGGGGGGGTTGACCCTGCCAGAGCCTATACGGCATCTTTACGTCACTCTTACGCAGTCCAAATATGGTCACTTTCGTTCACTGGTTGCAAAAAGGCTAAGATGGCGAGTGTCAGAACGTCGACAGTCAAGACTTCATTATGGCAGTCCACAAACCAATGGGTGACGTCATGGGGACTACGTCCACTTCTTATAGACCAGGGGTCACTTTTAAAATGACTAAGTCAAAATGATCTACCTACATTAAAAATGCTAAATATCTATTTATATAGATATATGTATATATATACTGAGTATACTTTATATTTACAATATATGTTGGCGTACCTTGGATAATTGCACGAACCCTTATGGCACAATACAATTCTGTACATTTTTGGTCGTTACCTTACTCTGATGACTTGCACTGAATGGGATTGGCCAGAGTTGCATAGTCCGGACAGTAGCTGCTGTATCCGCCTCAAGCAGACTTCAAATGATCGTCAGTCATGGTGGAACGGTGTATGACTTAATGATCTTCATGTGGGAAAAGGCTGACTCACATAAATGAGTAGAGCCGAATAATGCAGTCAAGAAGGTTTCACATGTCCTCATGTTTGGGGACTTTTCCTCTGTGAGGAAACTGTCCATGAGCCCTGGACTTCAGCTGAATGTCAGCTTGCAATGTCAACATCTCATCCTCCACTCCAGACGAGTTCAGGTGAAACAGCGTTGACATTTTTGATGCGAGTGAATCAACCTCAATATCTTCCTGAAATGTGCAGCACATCAGTGTAGCAACTGGCTCGAGTAAAGCAAAGTCTGGAAAGCGTTTGTCAAACTCTGACAGACACTTGTCAACCTGCTCTGTGTAGCGCGCACTGTCAAGTTACGCACACGCCTTCCATTGAGTCTCCAGCTCTGACGCCAGGTTTTGGAAGTTCCCCAAATCATTGCGCTGCAGCTTTGAGGACTGACGTTGCATTTTCCGTTTGAAAGCATTAACTGAGCTGATCATGTTGACCACGGTTTTGTCTTTTCCTTGCAGCTCTAAATTAAGCTCATTCAACATGTTGGTCAGATCGGTTAAAAATGCCAAGTCTAGCAGCCTGATCGTCATTTAGTTGGCTGTATTCTGCATGTTTAACAACAAGGAGAAACTCCTTTATCTCCGGACAGAGCTCTCGGAATCTCTGCAGGAACTTCCCCCTGCTAAGCCATCTCACATCAGTGTGTAGCAAGAACTCAGAGTGGTCGCAGTCAGCCTTCTCCATATGTGCACGGAACAGCCGTCTTTGAAGAGCTCTCGCTCGAATAGAACAGGCGATCTTCGTTGCCACATCCATTATCACTTTCATGTTTAGAATTTTAGCGCATAATGCTTGTTGGTGTATTATGCAGTGGTAATTAAGGAAGTCGGGGAAAGCATCGTCCTCCCTGCACTTGGCAATAAATCCATTCGAGCGGCCAACCATTGCCGATAATATTTCCGGTTTGTTTTTAAAGTCCCGAAACAACGAGTCAGCTGCTTCAACGAATGCCTCTTTTATCATCTCTTCTTCTTGGAACATCTTGGAAGGACTTCTTGTGCTTAACGATGGAGTGACTCACCCGGAACGATGCTTCGGTGGCAGCCTTCGATTTTGAAGTCAGCTGTGAGAAAAGTGACTGCTGTCCGGACAACTGTGATTTTAGTTCCTTCACCTTTCTCTTTCTCAGCTCGCTTTTCGGCGGGAAGTCAGTGTCGTAGTTTTTATGAACAGTCCGAAAGTGCCGCTCCACATTTCCCTTCTTCGGAATAGCGATGGTAGTTTTGCAGATCAGACAAACGGACTTCGAAAATTACATCGTGAAAAAAAGTCCTCTTCCCATTCCGCATGGAAGTGGTAAGTTTTTGGTTTCTTACTTGGTCCAGCTACCCCACTCATTTTTATACCCTTTCTTCAGTATAAATACATTGGAAGGCTAACAAATTAGCTCGCCGGAGTTTTGCAGTAGCTTCTACGGTGAAAAGACGTGATCTCAGACTGGCTGCCCTGTACGTCAATCAAGTGTCAAATGCCATAGAGCGGATGGACGATGATAGACTTTGTCATGTCTGTCTTATAAGTGCCCCTCATACACGAACCTAGGACGCTCGGTCACAAGAGGCTAACATCTAATTTTTTTTGAATGGCATGAGATCTACCTGCACTTCCTTCGCGATCTACCCGCACCTCCTTCGCGATCGACCGGTCGATCCCCAGGATCGCGATTGATGCATTGCGCACCCCTGTTATAGACAGTCTAGGACTGTCAGTGAGACCTTTCATCTCTGTGACCTCCACCTCCATCCTTACCCCTCTCCGGAGGGATTCTCCAATTCAGTCGCTCATCAAGGGGCTTCAGCTCCCCTCCCCCTCTGAACAGCTATGCATCTCTCGGATTGGACTTTTATGTCGGACCACTTCTTGAGAGGGTCTGACCTTTTCTGAGCCGGCAGCATTCAATGCCTCCGTCACACGCTGCCACTCTAGAGCCTCTTTGAGATTTGAAATGCCCACACTGTGTCGCCCAAACAATATATACTTTCGTTACTTCTTCCTCCCCAACAAGTGCTTTGTTTAATCCATTTTCTCTGAAGTCTCTATTATTCGTCATATTGATCAAAGATAATTAGGGGCCTTTCACTGAGTACTTGAAGGCAGCTATGGACGTTAAAAGGGCAAGAAGCTCGCTCACACACTGCAAATCTCAGCTTGATTGGGATTTATAAAGGGAAATCATTGCGGGGGTGTGTGTGTGGGGGGGGGGGGGTGTTGCATATCAGAATATTTACTGGTGCATGCACTTTCTGTGTTTCGTATCTAAGCACATTTTAGACGGGAGGCTGCAGGTAAAATTAAAAGTGGCCTTTATTTCAGTGATATTTCAGACATGTTTTAACATGCAGGATCTCCTGAACACATTTCTTCACAAAAGCAGTTTAAAAAGTAAAACTCTACATACCTTACAGTGTTATACAACAGTTTATAGGTTTGCAGTAAGAGTGGCTTGTTACAGGTGCAAAATTCAAAATTTCGAGCATTAATAATGCATCAAATTACTATTTGCTCCGTTGAGATATCGTCTACCTGAGCAGAGAAAGAAGTAAATCTTACTCTAACTCATCACCAAGCCTTAACGCCCACCCTCTGGTTACCTCCGTCAGCACTCCTGTTGTTGCTGTTGCCACTATTAGCTGCCATGTTGAGAGCTGTGTAGAGGCAATCCCTCAATCATAGATATACTCTGAATTTGGAATTTAGCCCCTTTAACCAACACCTAATGTGTGCGAAATACGGGGGGGGGGGGGGTTCTTGACAATTGTGACCCCCTGAAAACCTCAACAGCAACATTTCAGATCTCTCAAATCTTAAGACAGTTATTGAACACTTGCAATTGTCACTAAAATGTCATTTAGAAGCTTACTAATGCCCAGCAGTTTTCATTATTCAAACTGCCAAACATTTATTCACAAATCTATATCGTGAGTGCAAGAGATGATTTTCAATCAATGACACAGCCAGCCAGTGCCACAATATAGAGCCTTTCTTCATGTCTGATTGTGACCTCACTGGACCCACTTTGGACAAATTTGAACTCCCCGATTGCCACCGGGTATCTCACACACTGCATACATCCCTGATTCGTTGATGGAAAAGTAAACGCAGCAGTTTAGACCTGCCGATGTAGACATCGCAACGAAAGCATTATATTGCAGTATTTGTGTCTGGTCTACTTAATAATTTACCTGTAGTTTACTATATGGATGGACTTGATGCAATGTGTGATTGGGCTGCTGGTTGGAGGATGTCGGCTTGGCTTTGCTCTGGTCCTTCAGATTAGTAACATTTTGTGACCTTTTTTCTTTAAACTGATGGATGTTTACCTTTAGATGACCCCCAAACTGGAGGTCAAAGGTCATTGTTCTATATTTACATATGTTGGTGCTGTACTGTAGACACAGTAGAGAGATATCTGAGATCAGACACAAGATCCATGTGATTAGATATGCCCTAATCGCTGACAAATCAACTGCAACATCACCAGGGATCTGATAGGACGCCTCCTCCTTTCTAATTAAGACTGCTCGTTCACTTTCCTTATGTCTACTACACCACACTGTCAGAGGCCACTCGCTGCCTCATCCTGCAGTCTGTGGAAAAGTGACGTCCGTTAGAGCAGTGATTCTTAACCATAGTTTTGCACCTGTGGGCCGCGGGACTGCATAGGTTATCAATTGAAGACACCAGAGATATTACTGTTATCCATGAGACGCTCAGTTACAATATAGCTTCCCACCACCTGGTGGCGGTAATGTGTCAGTCAGTTGTTTAACAAGCTGCAATAAGCAGAAGAAGACACTCAGCTAGCCGCTAGCCTGTAGCGAAAGTTATGGATAAGTTATTAAAAAGAAAAAATGAAGACGACAGTGGTGCCATACCCCCCCAAAAGTCTAAATCCATGCGCAAGTACAATCCTGACTCTTAAGTACGCCTTTGTGAACGGAGGCAACGAGGCAGAGCCGAGGGCTCAGTGTGTGGAATGTGAGCTACTGCTATCAAAAGAAGCACTGAAGCCTTCAAAAATAAAGCAACACCTAGCGACGAAACATCCAACACTCGTGGGAAAGTCTGTTGGGCTTCTTGTTGTTTACATACAGGTTTACATACACATGATAATAAATGTCTTTGTGATCATCACATTGTATCATCTCATTTATTTAACAAGGGTTTTGCCTGTTCAACTCAGCGAGGACACCGGCATCCTCGATCCCCTCCCCTTCCGTTCCTACGGCTTGTTTGTGCAAATACGTCACAAAACATGTCCGTGTTTGGTATCCCAGCATGCCCACAATCCTCATCTTTGCAAAGAAATCATCGATTTTCTTTCATTTCTTATGGTTTCTCCACAAAAGGAGCCCACACACACACTGTCCAAAGTCGCCGTAACCGCTACAAGTCGGATCTTGCAGCATTTCGACGGAAAAAGACACATTACAGACCCGACAACGTGCTAGCAGATGTTACCATGGAGCTAGTGGCTTCAGAAAATGCTAGTACTTATAGTACAAACCGTATCTTCCTCTTCTATAAGCCGTCAACCAACGTTTGCGTAACTGAGCTATTCTCATACTCGATCGTGCGCTCGATCGCAGCCATTACGCACAGCAAGTCCGCTACTCACACACCATGTCTTCGACCTTATATACATAGTTTTTGCAAAGGCTAAAAATAAAAGGAAAATAATATAATATCAAAATATAAAGGGAGAAACACCTTTAGTGTGTCAGAATATCATTTGGTTACCATGTGTCCATTTGGGTCTCCAAATGTCCTTTTAGAGCTCCGCCTGGATCTCTTCATGGAAGAAACTCTGTAGAATGGTCATACTTTGTCCAATTCTTCAATACTTGAGGGCATAGTGAGGGTGAGATATGTTTCGCTGTTATTAACACCGACACCATGGGCCAATTATCCACTCTGTCTTCATTTGGATGGTCTGCTTCCAGAAGAAGGCTGGCGAGAAAGGCAGGAAGAGATTAGAGGCTGGCTGGAACCAAACAAAGCCACAGAGAGCAGATTATTACTGTTCCTGTGTTATCGGAGTGCTGCTCGTTCATTTTAACTGTATTTTCTGTTGCTTTAAGAAAACACATGACTGAAATGACTCAAAGGAATATAATGGGACCATCTTTATAAACTCAATCTAGTTCATGGATTATCACAAGCACACTCAAATTCCATGTAACGCAATCAAAACTATACATGGCAGTTATTGACTGACCACTCTTTTCTATGAGCAGGTGTTGTGAATAAATACACAGAAACATTAATATGGGCGTTAAATGGTGCTTTGTTAGTGGGCATTCCTGTTCTACATAAACCAACGATCCATATGAACATTCCGGCTGCAATCAGACCCGTCTCTACCGATGAGCACCGGCCCACTTCCCACTTCTGACACCTGACGATCCCGTAATACATTGTGTGCTGGTCACTCACCAGGTACATCTATATGTGTTCAGGTGGTCATCCGTCATTGGATGGGACACCACATAGATTAAAGTAAATCTAGTTAACAGCTCGCGACATGTTGAGACTGCTGTTGAATAGACGTCAGTGGCTGTGAGTCAAATGGACTTGGCTGCAGCTACTGCTCTGCTTTGGGCTAAGGGATGCCCACATGGACTTAAACGTTTGTGCTCATTGCACATGTTTTATGACTTTGTCATATCATTGTTTTCTGTTTCTGGTTTAATTTGTGCTTTTTTAAAACAACATATGTTTTGGGGTCCCAGTTAAAAGCACCCAATCGCAGCCATATGCAGTTTTAATAGTGTGCTCGTTTTTCATTTTACACAATATTCAAATTAAATGTAGCTTTCCTACAATAATACAAGTTTTGTAATAGTTTTTCACTTGAGATGACATTAATTACAATAACTAACTATGTTTTCAGAATAAATAAGTTCACATTTTGCTGTGATGGTTGTTTCTTACAGCACTTTATTTTTGGGGTCAGTTGTTTTTATCTTATTTGCATTATGTTTAATGAAAGGTGGCCCACTAAACACATTTGGAAAGATTAGTGCAGCACCTTGATGAAACATGTGTAGCTCTCTAACATAGCTTACCTTCACTTATCAATCCTGATCAGCATTTGTTGGTTGGTTGTTGCTTGATTGTCAGTACTGTCACTTTCAATGTTTAAGATGCTGTGGATGAAGACTTGAGCTGTATCAAGAAGATCATCATCATCTTATCTGAGTCCATTTTTGCCATTAAATACAGAGTTGAGTTAAGTCCTGTGTGTCCGAACCTCAACCTTGATATTATGACCTCCTCTCTTCTATACTTCCCTTTGTATGTCTTCACATTTATGGATTTCTGAATGTTATAATAATGTCTTCCTTTGTTGTCGTTGTCCCACTTCTTCTGCCATAACTCCCGTCCTGCCTCTCTTATTAATGCTTTAGCTTCCCCCTTTCCAAAAGGAATTTTCAATATCTCCTCTTCTTTTAGTTTTAGTGCTCTCTTTGCAATCATATCTGCTCTCTCATTGCCCTCCACACATTTATTCCCAGTCTTTGAAGTCTCAACATTATCAGAGATATTTCCATCACTAAATCCTCTCTTATTGTTTGTTTTGTCTTCAGGCTGTTTAAAGCTGCAGCAGAATCTGAACAGATGACCACTCTCTCAGCCTGACCTCTTCTACCCATTGCAGTCCCAAGATTATTGCAATAATTTCAGCTGTAAAGACAGACAATCTGTCATTAATTAGTTTGCATATTGTCACACTAAATTCTGGTATGAATACCCCTGATCCTACGTGTCCATTCCCGTTATCTTTAGATCCATCTGTATAAATATGCAGATAGTTATGATAATTATTATTGATGTATACTTGAGTCTGATGTCCAATGTCATACAATTTTCTTTCCATCCATTTTTTCCTCTCTTCTATGAGTGTTAAATCCACATTGTGCACTGGTAGTATCCACGGAGGAACATTTCCCCATATTACATTGGGCCCATACTCTAACCCAGTTAAACCGTATTCTTTGGCTGTTGCACTGATTGTCCAACCAAACCCTTTGCCTTTACTTTGGGTGTATTCCCAGCATTCATAAAGCACATTTGTTCCTCTGCAGATCCCTTTAACTTCTCTGCATCTCCAACTTTTACCTTGAATGATCGACCAGACAAAAATCCAATATCCAGTTATACATCCTTCCACTAATACCTATTTTATACATTTTAATCAATATGCCCTCTCTCCACATGGAGTCATATGCTTTCTCTATATCAAAATAGACTATAGCCATAATCTCCTTCATACTTATTGCTTTCTCTGCCTCGTTGCTAACTTTTATCAATGCGTCAAGTGTCGATCTACCTTTACGAAAGCCATTCTGAGATTTATTTAGCAAGCCCCTTTGCTCTATAAAATAAGTTAATCTGCTCGTGATGATCTTTTCCATCCACTTGCATAAATGAGATGTCAGTGCAATTGGTCTATAATTGCCAGCATTAGCTAGGTCTTTACCAGGTTTACCAAAAGGTAGAGTCAAAGCACTCTTCCAGCTGCTTGGCATTACACCTTCCCTCCAAATCATATTAAACAATTTACAAATAATTTCCAAGGCTTCTTCTGGTAATTGTCTCAACATAGCGTAGCATATTTGGTCTTGACCTGGAGCAGTATACCCACTTCCCTCCAACGCTGTTTTCAGCTCCTGTATTGAAAACTCCATATCAAGGGGTGTTCCTTCATTGACCTTTTTCTTTCTAACTTCTGTATGTGCTGCTAAAATTTCTTCTTTTCTCTGTCTGTGCCTCTCATGCAAATTACTTCTGCTATGAACATTTGCAAACTTCTTCCCTAATAACGCAGCTTTCTCCTCATTTGTAATTGCCCGATATTCTCCGTCTATCAAAACTGGGATTTTAATTGATTTTCTTTTCCCACTCATCTTTTTGATCATCGCCCAAACATCCCGTAACTCTATTTCTCTTCCAATAGCTGAACAGAATTGCCTCCATGCATTCCTCTTTGATGACTTAACAACTTTACGTACTACCGCTCTCTATCTTTGATAATCGATCAGATTATCTTGGATCAAAAGACTTCTTAACTTTCTGTAGGCACGATTTCTTTCTTTAATGGCATTTTTACATTCATCATTCCACCATGGAACCATTTTCTTTTTCCCATTCACCTTACTCTTAGGAATGCATATTGATGCAACACCAAGAATCATAGCGGTCACTGCTCTCGAAAAGCTGTCCACATTACTCTCAATAGATATTTCTTCACATGACTTCCTACAACATTCTTTAAATTTCCCCCAGTTAGCTTTAGGAAAACACCATCTTTCTATTATATTACCCTTCTGAGCAGTGGCGGCCGGTCAATAGAGGGCCACGGGGCCTGGCCCCACCCACCTTGAGCCACAAAAAAAAAATGAAAAAATTATAATATATATTTTTTTATAATATTAATAAATTATACAAATTGTCAATATTTGTGTTTTTGAGCTATGTAATATACCCAGTAATATTTGTAAAATAGGATATCTGCGCAAAATATATGCTTTTCCTGCTCGTCCTCTCCCCCTGTGTGCTCGTCTGCTCGTGCTCTCTGTCTGTGTGCGCGACACTCTGAGAACGCGCAGCTAAGGGGGCCGGATAATTTTAGCCCAAAAAAGACGGGTCTATGAAGCAGTTTAGCCAATTGCTGATTCAAGATATAAATGAGTGACATACAATTTAGCCAATCAGCGCCCTCAAATAGATTCAGCTGTGGGCCAGAACGATCAGGCCCCCGGAGCTGCGCGTTCTCGTCAGGAGAAGTCTCGACAGGCGAGCGCGCCAACGCGACCTCTCCTCCTCCGAGACCCGTTTGAGAGGAGAAGTTTGGCGGAGATTCTGCAGCCAAAGAGCTGATATCAGATCAGCCTGACCTCACAATCAGACAGCAGACTCGCGGGAAAGGGAAGCAGTACATGCGAAGCTTCTGTACTAGCTGTACACCAGACAGGTTTGACTAGCTGGATGACGTCATGCTAATCATTTATTTAGCTTTTTAAAACAACGGGGACGGATCCAGCACGGACAGTTACGGGAGTAAGGGATGAGGAGGTAAGGAGACATGAGAACACCAGGACACACATGATAACTCTGTCAAGCTACATATTATGCAAAGTGAACATCTTTTATTTTACATAGCCTCAGTCTCATCTGCTTAACTTGGTCATGGAGGCATCAACATGTAATACAGATGTTAAATTAACAGTGAAAACTCATCATAGCTTAATTTAACATCAGTATTCATAATTACACTTCATGTTTACTTCTCCTGATCTTTACCTCCTATAACAAGGTCCATAGGACATCTCAATAAATGAACATGTTATAAGTGTTATTTACTGATTGTTTTCGTGTTGGAATACATGTTAAATATTTAACTGCCAAGTAATAATGCGTGTTTGATACTTACATTTTTTTTTACATTAAATCATACTGGGATGTTTGCTGAAATTGATAGGATGGCCCTACCTAGAAAATTTTCCACCAGCCGCCACTGCTTCTGAGTAAAGATACCACAATTTAATGAACACCATATAGGATAGTGATCACTCCCTATATTCGATTCATTCATTGTATTCCATTCACACAAATTACTCATATTTCCTGAGACTAATGTAAGATCTAAGCAGGTTACTGAGTTTCGAGTAACATCTACCCTGGTACTGCTTCCATTATTAAGACAAATTAATGATCTCGCCTCTATAAATTCTTCAACTACCCCTCAGTTGGTATCAGTGACCTCACTTCCCCATAATGTATTGTGAGCATTAAAATCTCCACACCAAATTTCTCTTTTTCCAATATTTCCTGATAACTCGTGAAACATTTCCATAGATAGCTTTTTACAAGGATTATAGAAGTTCACTAACTTTATATCTCCTCTTGGACTACATACTTCTATCATAATACATTCTTACTGTTCTGGAACATTAATCTTTCTATATGCTAAGTTATCCTTGATAAATGTTACACACCCTCCCCCTTGTTTTCCAATTCTATCACATCTGACAGAGCTGTATCCTGAAATGACAAAGTCCAATTGAGGTTTTAACCAAGTTTCTTGAATGCAAATAACATCTGGTGTAACTGTCAGATCAGCTACAACCTTCTTGAATTCTTGCCCATTTGCAATTAGACTTCTGGCATTCCATTGTAGGATATGCAACACCATTATGAGGTTAATCACCCTGAGCCTGTCCATCATAGTTGGGAGGGTTCAACATCTTGTGAATCAGATCAGCCTTAACTTCTTTAATCCCCAGTATCTCTATGGCTGCCTCTACGATTGTCTTTATTCTGTCACTTTTTCTTTTTTGTTGAATTGCCAAATTCATAGTTTTGCAGATGAAGGCCACGAAACAGATTTTATCTACAATTAGCGTGTCCTCATTTATCTCTTTTATGCATGGATTTAACTCTGTTTGACTCTGCTCTAGGACAGGGGGAAGGTCCACAAGAGGTTGTCTAATCCCAGATTCTCTTATATCATTCCTGTGGCTTTCCCTGGGTGTAACTTTATCATTTTCCTTCACTTTTTTAACTGCTTCCGCATAAGACACTTGATTAAGTATTTTATATTTCTGCACTTCCTTTGCTTGTATTTGAACTGGGCATCCTCCAAAAGCAGCGCTGTGTTCACCGCCGCAGTTACATTTCATTTTTACATCTTGACCACATTTTCCGTATTCATGCTCGCCTCCACATCTTGCACATCTCTGCTTCCCCTTACATTGCCCTGCGGTATGTCCCATTCTTTGACACTTGAAGCATCTTAAAAGAGCTGGAATAAACTCTTTTACATCATAGCTCATATATCCTATTCTTATTTTCTTAGACAAGATCTTTTCAAACTCCAGCAGCACTGATAGGGTATCAGTTTTCATTCCATTCCGATTTATTTGCAGTCTGGAAGCTTTCACTACCTTTCCTCCTTTCACTTCCTTAATTATCTCATCTATGGACACTGACAATGGCACATCCTGTATAACACCTCTCAGCTTTGAAACGCTCCCAGGAATATGACAGCTGATCCTTTCTCCATTCAAAGTTTCAGCTCCGAGGATCTTCTCTCGTTGCCTTTGATCTGTAGCAAAGATCAAAAGACGCCTGTTGCTTAAAAACTTGGCAAACTTAATGTAACAGGTTCTCTGCTACCCGCTGGGTCTGGTGAGCACAATGACGCCAGCACACGGTTGAATGACGGTTTCAAATGTTCTTTATTGTCATACAGTCTGACTGGGCTTGGCCGTGTGCTCTCCTGCCTTGCCTCCGAGCACACGCCGCGGGAGTTTTCCGTGATCTCCCGTCCTGTCCGTCTCAGCATAGCACTGTCGCTCGTCCCGAGCTGCCCCTCTCGCATCCGTCGCTACTGTGTGATTAAATACAGCTGAGAGTGAGACAATCAGGATTAGTTTCAGCTGCGCCTAATTAAGTCCCTTCCCGGCACCGTTCCCCGGACCACTCCCACACTCCGCCCCCTCCACAGCTGAGCCACCCCACGCCCGCCACCACATACCCCCCCTCCGCCCGACTTAGGCCGGGGAGCCATCCGGCCTGACCTACTCCCCCCCCCCCCCCCCCCCTTAAGGGCGAGAGAGGAAGTCAGCCACGACCATCTGCGCCCCCGGCCTATGGACCACCTTGAAGTTAAAAGGCTGCAAAGCCAGATACCACCGAGTGATCCGGGCGTTAGTATCCTTCATGCGGTGGAGCCACTGGAGCGGGGCATGGTCCGAACAGAAGGTGAAAGAGCGTCCCAGGAGGTAGTAGCGCAGGGAGTCGACCGCCCACCGGATGGCCAGGCACTCCTTTTCCACCGTGCTGTACCTGGTCTCCCTCTCGGATAGCTTCCGGCTGATGTAGAGAACCGGGCGGTCAACCCCCTCTACCTGCTGGGACAAAACGGCCCCCATCCCTCTGTTCGATGCGTCAGTCTGCAGAGTAAAGGGAAAAGAGAAGTTAGGTGTATGAAGGAGTGGTTCCCCACAGAGGGCTTGTTTTACCTGCTCAAACGCCTATCGCAGCAGTCTTGTCCACCTGAGGGCGCACCTGCCCGCCACCCAAGTGGTACCCCAGATACCGTACCTCCCTCCGTCCAACCGCACACTTCCCCGGGTTGGTGGTGAGCCCCGCCTGCCTCAGGGACTCCAGCACCGCGCCCACCCGCTGCACATGCTCCGCCCAGGTGGTGCTGTGGATGATCACATCATCCAAGTAGGCGGCAGTATATGCAGCATGCAGACGCAGCACCCGGTCCATGAGGCGTTGAAAAGTGGATGGGGCACCGAACAACCCAAAGGGAAGTGTGGTGAATTGGTATAACCCAAACAAAGTGGAGAAGGCCGTTTTTTCCCTGGACTCTGGCGACAAAGGAATCTGCCAGTAGCCCTTGGTTAAATCCAGTGTCGTAAAAAAACGTGCAGTGCCTAGTTGGTCCAGGAGGTCGTCGACCCGGGGCATAGGGTAAGCATCAAATCGTGACACATCGTTCACCCTGCGATAGTCCACACAGAACCGTATAGACCCATCCTTCTTGACAACAAGAACAATGGGACTACACCAGGCACTGTTGGACTCTTCTATTACCCCATCTCCAGCATAGCCGCTAATTCCCTCTGAACCACATTTCTTTTGTGTTCGGGTAACCTGTAGGGTCGTAACCGCACCGTCACGCCCGGAGGAGTCTCAATTTGGTGCATTATGAGGTTTGTGTGCCCTGGCAGGAGGGAGAACACATCAGAAAACTTCCTGTAACTGTGCAATGTCTGTTCTCTGGGTCCCGGAGAGATGGGCTTCACAAAGGAGCAAGGTTGGATTGGAGGATTTTGGAACCTCAGGCCCCAGCTCCTCTCTCTCAGGAACCGCGGACACCAGAGACACAGACTCCGCCTCTCTCCATGCTTTTAGGAGGTTGAGGTGGTAGATCTGAGTAGCTCCGCCCCTGTCAGAACGCACCACCTCATAGTCGTCATCCCCCACCCGCCGTGTGACCACAAAGGGTCCTCGCCACTTGGCGAGAAGTTTAGAGCTGGAAGAAGGAAGCAATACAAGTACCTTTTCTCCCGGTGTGAATTGTCTCAGCTTGGCCCCTCTGTTGTACAGCCGTTGTTGACGTTCCTGGGCCTGGAGCAAATTATCACGTGACATTCGACCCAGTGTGTGGAGTTTTGCTCGCAGGTCCAGGACGTATTGGATCTCACTTTTCCCGGTGCTCGGACCCTCCTCCCAGTTTTCTTTAATCAGGTCGAGCACCCCCCGTGGTGTCCTGCCAAACAGTAGTTCAAAGGGAGAAAATCCCATGGAGGCCTGGAGAACCTCCCGCACTGCAAACAACAGAGGATCAAGCCATTTATCCCAATTACGTACATCGTCGTGAATAAATTTACGGATCATGGATTTTAAAGTCTTATTCAGACGCTCCACCAGACCGTCGATCTGTGGGTGGTACACACTGGTCCGAATAGATTTAATGCCCAGTAATCCGTAAAGTTCTCTCAGTGTGCGTGACATGAACGAGGTGCCCTGGTCAGTCAGAATCTCTTTCGGGATTCCGACTCGGGAGATGACCTGAAACAGAGCCTGCGCGACACTTTGCAGAAATGTTGCGCAAAGGCACTGCCTCTGGATATCGCGTTGCGTATTCCACTAGGACTAACACAAAGCGATATCCGTGTGCACTCCGGTGAAATGGCCCGATGAGGTCCACGGCGATTCGCTCAAATGGGACCTCCATTAACGGCAGAGGACGCAAAGGCGCCCTCGAAATGGCCGGCTGGTTTACTAACTGACACTCCGGGCAGGATGCACACCAACGGGCTATGTTTTCTCCCCATGTGTCTAATTTCTACTGGCACCACGGGATATTCGTGAACATCCCCATGCACACACTTAATTTTGACCCACAATGCCTCCACCAATGCCCCGGGCCGAACCAGGCTCTGGTGAATCATAGACTGCGTACAGCCAGTATCCACCATTGCCTGATGTATACCCCCCTGAATCCTTACCGGAACGCGGTACGTCGACCCTGGACCGGGGGAGGGCATTGGAGGGCCGGCAACCCAAACCACCTGGCCCACCTCCATCAGCGGACATTCCCTCCGGAAGTGACCGGGCTGCCCACACCTTCAACACTCCAGCCCTGGCACTTGAGGGGCCCCCTGTGGGTTGGGAAGAGTGCCGGCGGATGCGGAGGTCGGTGGCAGCCCCAGGGCCGCTGCTTGTGCCTCCCCCGTGAGGAGTGGCCCACTCTGCCGCGGGCCAGCCGCACGCCTCCACCGTCGCCTTGAATGTGTTCAGAAATGACTGCACGTCGGCGGCGGCACTCATCTTGTGTAGGACCACCCCCGCCAATGGAGAGGGGGCGTCACCGGCGGGACTGCCGCTGCCCGGGCCGCGAGCTGCTCCAGGGCGTGGGCCTGCCGCTCCGCCTGGGCCTGGAGCACCCCCAGGAACTGCCGGTTCGTCTCAGCCTGGTCCCACTGCATGGCCGCGATCCCTCCCAGCATCTGGCCCAGCACCATAATCGGCTGCGTCGGCGCCTCCGGTGTTGCTCCGTCCATCTCTCTGTGCTCACCCCACGTTGGGCTCCACTGTAACAGGTTCTCTGCTAACCGGTCGGTCTGGGGAGCACAATGACGCCAGCACACGGTTGAATGACGGTTTCAAATGTTCTTTATTGTCATACACTCTGACTGGGCTTGGCCGTGTGCTCTCCTGCCTTGCCTCCGAGCACACGCCGCGGGAGTTTTCCGTGATCTCCCATCCTGTCTGTCTCAGCATAGCACTGTCGCTCGTCCCGAGCTGCCCCTCTCGCATCCGTCGCTACTGTGTGATTAAATACAGCTGAGAGTGAGACAATCAGGATTAGTTTCAGCTGCGCCTAATTAAGTCCCTTCCCGGCACCGTTCCCCGAACCACTCCCACACTCCGCCCCCTCCACAGCTGAGCCACCCCACGCCCGCCACCACACTTAATCTTTCCTATTTCCTTCTCTATTGCCTTTGTCAGTTTTAACAGGTGATAATGGGCCCCTTCATTTTTAAACGCAATCACAACTTTCCATTCAGTTGTGTCATCCTCCTTCCCCACACTTGATCTAGTAGCCTTCACTTTTTTACTCTCCTCGCCAAAATCACTTCCGGAGCGGCCTGGACTGCCGCTCCCCTTTCTCCTCTTTCTGTTAGCTTCTTGACATGGCATATTATCATTCTCACCATCTGAACTATCACCCATGATATCTGCATTCACGGTACAGTTGTTCAACCACACAATTCTGTTCTCTTCTCGTACTCCACCACTTTTCCAACAAACTTTCTTTCTCTGGTCTTGTCGCACACTGATGACGTCCTCTATCCCCAACTGAACGTTATCGCTATTCAACGCCTGTCTTATTTATTGTTGTCATTTCTTTATAATAAGTGCGTGTATTGGTATGGGCAGTCGGCCCAAAAGTTGTTTGGATAACGGCAAAAATCCTACATCTTGCATTTGTGACGACCCTCCTCCTATCATACACTAGGTGCCGGGGTTGTGTCTAATCTGTTACAGGTGCTGAGTGGAGGATCGTCAGCAGGATGTGTCTCACCTGTGCCGGGGTGGCTCATCCTTAAATACCCTTTCCAGTTGGCAGGCGGGGGCGCTGTAAGGAAGACCTTTGTTGATGGGCTCACCTCAGTTGTTACTGTTATTTGTGAAAATGCTGTTAACATTGTGTTTGTGGCGAGACAAATAAACCCCTACTCTTTTGTCTCCCTATTTTGTTCCAGTCTCTGAGCCAGGGCTGTGGCACATTCCTAACGGTTAGTAGGCAGGGTAGGAAACGTGGTCTGGACGATTAGGTGGTCTTGCTCGGTGAAGATTCCCAACCATCTGTGGGGAGGAGAGTTCATAACACCATGCGTCTGCCTGTCATAATGGTGCTGGAGATCTATGACCGCATAGTTTGCTGTCCTTTAGGCTGAGACACACTGCAGCCTTCAAATAAAGACTTCATTACTAAATAAAAATGTACAAATAAATAGTGTATTTGAACCATCGATATCATAAGGCTCTGAGTGAGCACTTCATTCACATCACTGTTTGAGTGCTTGACATTGATGAGAAACTTTTATGCATTACTGTATTCATTATCATATGTTGCTTTGTGGTTTAATCAATTAACATGGATATAATTGTATAAACTATAAAGAATCATATGGTTGATTATCTAGTTTTTCTTCCGTGTGTGTCCTTATTATGTTTAACCTCTTATCACTCCAAGACGTACCCAAAGTAAACTGACAGCTCTTATTGAACCATTGGGAGTACATGTGTGGTTTTAGTCTCTATTGAAAGCTAACACTCTGAGGTTTCTTCACAAACAGAATCACTGTACGTGCTACTAGCATTGAGCTAATGAAGCTACAACACACTGAAACAGAAGGGTTTTATTTCCGCCTGAATGTTTCTTTGCAAACAGATGCCTGCAGATGACTATAGCTGGACTTATTAGCTGGAAAACACAATGGGACCCCAGCATGAAGCCTTACCTAGTCCAAGTTCAAATCTGATAACAATACCACAGAACATGGTCACATACCGAGGCTAAAAAGGCTACTATTCTTGAACGCTTGAACGTACAGTCATCATTTTGGGCTCTAATGAAAGGTGACACTGAGAGGTATCTTATCCCATATCCAGATTCACTATCATTATTACTGACACAGAGTAACTCGAGCATAAACGCATTATAGTGCTTTTTTCCCGAATTGAAACTAAACTTTGTGCATATAAAAGAGTCAAAATAAGTGCTATGGTGGAAAAGCAGTTTATTAAAAAAAATATACATGGCAAACTATTTACAAAATGTACAACTATAACTTTTACAGGTTATTATAGCAGTCACGACCGGGGACCAAGCACAAAGGCACATCGCAGGAGGAGCACTTCAGTGGTGTCTTTGCATGGCAGTACCTGCACTTCAGACACCCAGCGGTGCTGTGCCCACTGATATATTCCGGCCTGTGATGTGCTCCGCTTGGAGCAGGAGGTGGTACGGGTCTGGCTGTGGAGGGAGACCCCACCTCTGCCAGCTCCTCGGCCTGGGGAGCATATGGCAGCGGCGTTGTGGAGACCAGATCAGGATCCACTCGACCATGTACCTCGAATAAAATACAAAAAACAACAAAACAAAGCAGTAAATTTTCCTCTTTTTTTCATCAGTCTTATTTTCCCTCTTTCTTTCTTGTGTCTGTCTGACATTCATTTCTTAATCTCTTTCTTCCTCCCCATACTATAGGCTTTCTAGTCTACTTAAACAGTTTACATTTCTTTCTTTCCCTCTTGGACAATTTTTTTAATTTTGCTTTTCTGCTTTGCCTCTCTCTCTCTGCTCCAAACACATTTCGAGTTGATCCAATTTGTTTTTTATTGGCTAAAAACGGCTTTTTTCAGGGAACCCCAATTTTATCCATTTTCCAATTGTTTGGAAGTGTGATTATCTTTGTCTTTGTGTATTATCTTTGTCCCACATGTATTTTATTATTGGAGATAAGACCTTGGCATCAGGCTGCTTAGGCTCAGACTAACTTTGCCTTTTACCCATTTTCTCTGGTTACTGTTGATTCTGGTATCTTCTGGTAATATGATCCAATCAATCAACCGAGCCTTTGAGGCAGTGGCCCCGAGGCTCTGGAATGCTCTGCCTGCAACTCTGTACCTTGCAGATACTGTGAATACTTTTAAGAACCAGCTCAAAACCCACCTTTTTAGGCTGGCGTTTGAGTAAAAAACCCATGTCCTAGACCTGCTCTTAAAATATGTTTTAAATATTTATTTAATTTTTTATTATTTGTTATTTTTTATTTTTCTCTGTGTATGTAATTTATTGACCCTAGGGTCACATTGTGTTTTTTATGCTTTTAAATGTCTGCTCTGTTAAGCACTTTGTGATGTTATGTCTGTGAAAAGCGCTATATAAATACATTTCATTCATTCATTCATTATACTAGGACTCTAATGTGCAGCACCCTTATGTGTGAGAATCAAGTTTACCACTTCAAAGTGTCTGTTCCATCACAAAATCATTTCTCACCAGGTGGGATTCTTTTCCAGTTCCAGGATCGGACAGCCTCTCACCTTCAGGGAGGAATCAACTATTATTTGCACTTCTGTCTAACGTCCTGATTACTCGTCCCATCCCATCCTCGTCGCCATTTGTGGTGGAAAATAATCTCTTTAACCTCCCGGTGAGAAATAACCGAGATGAGAAAACTCTTAAAATATAAAAACATATTTATTGAACAGACACGAATAATAATTCAGCTGAATGGATAGAGCTCTTTCCCCACGGATGGTTAGGAGGTCTAACAACAATGAATAGTTAAAACAGAGTATATCTGCGTATTGTCTCGTCTCCCCCCCCCTCGCTGATGTCGTCCTCTGTCGGCCGCTGCACCCACTAAGGCCACGTTCCAGCCTTTTCGTGTGAAGACGGTTAAGATTATATGCAGGTTTAGTGATACAAGTTAGAACTAAGAACGTTATGATGTATTCCTCCAACAAAAACACATCCGGGTGAGCAAAGGCCTTCATTTAATTTAGTAGCAGACTGCAGCTTGTTTGTGTTCATTTCTGATGTAAAATGTACAAGCTGCTGTCTCTCACACACCCACTCATCAACCCCCACACACACATCAAACACACCAAAGCCTTAAGCTGAGAAGCTGTCCTGCATCATAACTCACTCTATGAAGACACAATGAGGGACAGGAGCATCTTACATTGCATAATGCAAAGAGACAGCACTATTTTGCATCCCGTCATTAAATGAAACGGTCAAAACGAGTGATTCTGCGAGCTCTTGGGACGAGGGCTCCTTCAGTGACCCCTGGGAAACAGAGTGCTCACAATCCAGGATTAGCCGAGCCCAGAGACCGAGACTAAAAGAACTGTGGAAACGCGAGGTTGCGTTAGCCAGCAGTGTTTGCGGCTCAGAGGACAATTATGTAAGAACAAGCAGGGCTCAATGAGGCGGAAAGGAGTGTGTGTGTCTGCAGTGATGCGAGGGGACTAATGCACACAGGATATGTGCCCACAATTAGCTTGACCGTCCGCCTCATTGCCCATTGCTCACTTAAGACCGCCAGTTCACAAACAAAGAGAGATAAAAACAGCATGACATCAAACTGCCCACTTCTCCACATTTCCATGCCAAAACCCAAAATAGGCTCTCAGCCTCGGGGGCCGAGCTAACTCATGACTTACATACTTGGCCCGTAGAATAAAGTCGATTCAAATCTAAGTCAGACAGCTGGCAATCCATATTTGATGACTGGTATCACAATGCATCAGATGATGTAATCATATTAAAACACACAGAGCATGACCTTTTGGTTAAGTTTGTATTTTTTACTGCAGGCCATTGCTGTTACAGTGCATTACCCTCTAACTGTACAAACCTCGGGTTTATAGCCCGGACCTTCGGATAGACCTGGAAATCTGTGCTTCTACAGTCAGTGGCAATATGGGATTTTATTGTGTGTTATATTATATGTTGGGAACGTAAAGGAGCGTGTTTGGGTTATCAGCATCTAAGAAACAAAATTATTGACATCAATAGAATTATTGATGTAAGTAACAATTATTAATGATTATTAATAATAACGGGGCACCACCCTGCGAACAGGGACCAATAACCAAATGATAAACTAAGTCTCATAATTAGTGTTCACTCACAATGTCAATAGTCTGAGTACTATTACACATTCAGAGTGAAAGTGAAAGTTTGAGTACGAGCACAGACCACATATACAGTTATTATCACAATACACATGCACAAAGCAATCACAGACAGCTGCTCTTTAAAATATACCAGAGTTTATTAAGTTCTAATACTAATGATCTAGTCAACTAATATCTAAACTAACAACAACTGTACATTCATGAGCATGCTATCTAAAATCAACAGACTATTGAAAAGAGGGGGGGGGGTGTGTGTGCGTGTGTGTGTGTGTGTGTGTGTGTGTGTGTGTGTGTGTGTGTGTGTGTGTGTGTGTGTGTGTGTGTGGGTGGGTATGTGTGAGCAAAGGGGGGGAGCGAGGGAACAGCTCAGTGACGTGTGACGTAGTTAGGACGTGGTGACGTCTCTCATGCGTGAGACCCAAAATGGCGGTTACCCAACAGGGGACCCGGCGTCTACATGTGGTAGCAGCTGTTCAGCACGTAGCTAGATTAGCTCAAAGCTATATGTGTGTGTGTGGGTTAGTAAAAGAGAAAGGAAAGGGACCCAAACAAAATGAAATAAAACAAGCGATTACGATCCTCTGCACCGCGCGGGAGTACGGAAGATTGCTCTCTCAGCCAGGGGAGAGAACAGCGACTCTTTGTCTCAGCCGGCGGTTCTGACCTCCTGAACTGATGAGAAGCAACTTCGACCTCACTGCGGCTGTTTCAACACAAATCACAGTAGCATGGAATACACGCTACTTCTACACAACCCCTACGTTCTCAGCGATCGTTAGTGTTGGCGATTATTAAGCATACACCTCATTATAAAAATGAACAGTACTTTAAGCACATAAACAAGATAAAATAAACACAAATGAACTCTCTAACTCTGCACAGAATATATTCGCCTTACGGTACGATTCAATCGTGGTGATTGAGGGGAGTCTTCTGGGGGGTTTCTCCTGAGCTTCGGTGGGCTCAGCCTGCGGCGTCGGAAGCCGTGTTTCTCTTGGTGGGAGAGAATCGCTGTCGTCTGGATAAGGGAGTTTCGCGTCCTTATGGCCGGAGCAGACAAGGCGCTTGGGGGAGAGTGGAAGTTCTCGTTCTGAAGAAGTCTGCTTCTTCACTTCTGCAGGATTAAACGGGTTCGCTTCGTGGATGCGAACAAAGATAAAGTCGACAGTTTGGTGAATTCGGCGAGAGAATATAACTGTGAAAACCTAGGATTTTTGTTAAAAAGGGAAACAACGTTGTGTGCTCCCTAGCTCGATGGAGGTCGAAGGGGAAAAAGCGTTTGTGTGCTCCCTAGCTCGACGGAGGTCGAAGGGGAAAAGCATTGAGTTGGGGGCTGCAGTTAGTTTTGTTGAACAGTGGCTGAACCACAGGGGTCCTGGTGCTGTCTTGGCTCTCGGCCAATGAGATTGCAGCGGTGCTTTCAGGTGACTTCAGGAACCCATAGTTTTTGGGGGGGAGGAAATTCACACCCTAATGTGAAATTCCTTCACAGGGGTTTTGGTGCTCATCAAACCACAATCAGGATGAAACCTTTGCTTGCAACAGGGAAGACCTGATTCTTTGTTACACAGCACATGTCGAAGCCATATAGTCAGACCCCAACATATATCATTGTATTGTATTGCAGGGTGTCATACTGACATTTATTTTACTCACAATAGGATGTGACACTGCATGACAATATGATGGCATACTGTATTTATATATTGTTCATGGTGTTATGTTTCATCATTTGTTTCCCGTACTGTGGCCCACAGTGGCTGGGATGGAGGTCGTGTGGTGGGATTGGATTTGTGTCAGGCATAAACCTGTATGTGTGTCGAGGTCTCGTTTACAACTGAGGGTCAGATGTTGCATTGCTGCTGAACATTGCACCAGACTTGTCTCTGTTACCAGTCGATCTGCATTCGTACTACGGTCATTGTGAAGAGATTCAGATACAAGCAGACGAAATGACAATCCCTTGTTCATCTTTTTCCACCAACATTAGCGAGAGGATGCAGTCCTTTACCATTGCCAGTAAGCCGCGTTCCCGCCTTTCTGTTTCTGTTTTTGTCCCGGCGTGTCTCGTTTGACTTCTCTCATTGAAACTCTTAAACCGGAGTGGGTGTTTGTTGGAAACAGTGGAAAGACGAACATTGTGAGTTTGGATGGGTTTAGTTTGTGTGTTTCAATGATCGGAGAGGTGAATCCTGGTGGCTTTGAGGGGAGCATGTTAATTATGTGTTTTGAACATTCAAATGATAATAATTGATTTTATTGATCCTATATTCACTTTAATGTGCTTCACGTAGTTGTGCCAGGAAAATGGATGAACAAATGAGCACGTCCACCCGGGTGTCGTGTTTCCATCACTGCCGATCCGGAGCCGATGAATACCGGAGACTACTGCAGAGTCCTTTGTCCCGGGACAGATCGCTGATTGTGACCTTTTCCCCACTGAAGACATCTGCATGGAGCAGAGCAGAACCGCTGCTGTAGGTCATTTTCAGATGTTTGGGCCATCTGATCTGGATGTCTTATGGAAGCCTGGAGGTTTTTCCATGCTCGTCCAACTGGGAGCAGACTGCAGAATTCAAGCATCATTTACTGTCATTATACAACACAAGGTTGCACAACCAAATGCAGTTGTAGACCATTTGTAACCCGACAAACACAAGACAAACAAAACAGAAACAGTAGAACATTCCTGCGGTGCATTTTTCTGATCCTGGACCACGATGGATCAGGTCTCTGTGAAGATGTGGACTCAACAGTCACCGACCTCACGCTGCTTTCATCCTTCTTATTCTTCTGTGACCGGGCATCAGGCAGCCAGCAGCATGCTGGGTAATGGAGTAGCCTGAGGTCCTAGCTGGGTTAGCTTAGCTTCCATCTGAGCTCTCCTCTCTGGGGCAGTTTGGTGGCGTTTGGGCTGGTTGGTCGGCCGTGGACGGTGATCCTCTCAAAGTCCTGCTCGTACTCCGATCCTCACGGTTCCTTTTCACATGTTGATGAGTGTATTCTGTCATATTAGTGCTCCAGTAATAAACACGAAAAAACAACAAAAAAAGACAAGAATGTAGTGAAATTCATGTGAGCTATGTTGTTGGACCCTTTAGTTGACACAACAGCATGCTCAGCTCCAGCAATATAATATAAGTTATTAATGTTGCTGGTCTTTTTCAAAATGTCTTTGAATAGATTTGAGTTTTAGTGAACATTGACTTAATTAATCTCTTTGTTGTGGAGAAAGACTTCATACACATATTAATCAGTCAACTAGAAATGTTCCAATACTATTTACTATTACTTTACTGTATACTTCTACTGCAGTATGGATGTGATCTGGTCAAATACAGACTGTATATTGACAAGCTGCTGATGGTTTGCTATCTCTTCACACTCTGATCTGTACTGAGCATGTGCAGGCCTCAACAGAGATGAGAAAGACACAAGATGGCTCACTCGTTGCTACTTCCATCATGGATTTTGGACAAAGCAGATTATCTATATTGCTTCCTTCTCATCTCCGTTGAGAGTTGCACATGTGCAGTACCGATGGAGAGTGTGACGAACGGATTGCGTAACGAGTGACATGTGTTGTTGTTCCTGTTTAATCCTAAATGAGGTGATAAATGACACGATAATGCGATGTTGGATCGGTACAGTACCAGTACCCGAGCCAGCATCTTAGGCCGTATCGTTATTGGAAACAACTCCATTCGAAACCCAAAACCAAATCTCCTCTTTTCCTTGAATCCAATGCTTCACATCTGAAAGGAATAGTTCACTCAAACACAATATGAATAGTGTAGAGTTGTAATCTCCCTAGGCTCGCTATAGTCCAAGCTAAATACATCAGTGTATACAGATGTTGACGGAGTCTGAACCAAAGACAGCAAAAGAGGTTATGAAAACTGTAAATTCTTTGTTTCAGCAATAGTTTAGCAACAAATAGTATTGTTTACATTTCTGTGAGCTGTGAATGGATACCAGTGTCACAGCTCTGCCCCTTCTCTCCTGTCTGTCACTCACCTCACTCACCTATCAGCTCATTCAGTGCACCTGTCAGCCTCCCTCCTCCTCAGCACAACTCCCCTCACCTGCCTCTATCCAGTCACTATATAAACCCCTGCCTCTCAGTCACTTACTGCCATGTCTACTCGCCTGGTTGGCTCGTCCTGTTCCCAGGTTTCCAGTCGTCCTGCCAGCTGTTCCCCCTCATTTCTTCTCTTGTGCTTGGACTCCCTGTTGTGTTCTGGTAATGATTCCGATTTTGTTCAATCCTCATTAAAACCTGTTTCTCACTACCTCTGGTCCTGCATTTGAGTCCACCACCACACCTTGTGACAACAAGATGCCGGGATGATACAGCACAGGAGCTATCTGGGTTATTTATTTAACTTTTGTTGGGAACAAGAGGGGCGTGTTTGGGTTATCAGCTTTTAAGAAACTGAATTCTTGACATCAATAGAATTATTAATGTAAGTAACAATTATTAATGATTATTAATAACAACGGGGCACCACCCTGTGAACAGGGACTAATAACCAAACAATAAACTAAGTCTCATAATTAGTGGCCACTCATAATGTCAATAGTCGGGTACGACTACACACTTGGAGTGACAGGGTTGAGTTCGTACACTGACTACTACATCCAGGTGTTATTACATACATATGCACAAGTAATCACAAACGACTGCTCTTTAAAATATAATAGAGTTTATTAAATTAAAATAATAAATGATCAGATCAAGCTGTGTGGCGACGCCGCACGTGTGTTGAGACAATAGGCGAGCATTTCACCCACTCTCAGCCGGAGCTATATGTGTAAGTAAGTTTACGGAAAACAAGAGGGAATAAAAGAGGCAGAGAGAGGAATCAGAGCTTCTGGGTGCGGGGTCGCGTTGTAGTGAGAGTGAGTATCGCTGGTCGTATCCACAATCAGCTGCCGTCGTCGCCTCGCGAACATACGACACTGATGCGTGATAGCCGCGGTTCCACACTTCACTCACAGAATCGATTCAAGGAAAAAGAGCAGTAACAAATGAAATAAAACAATCCGAGAGAACAAAGAGAACAGGAAGCATACAAACGTGGCGGGCTCGGCAGTCCGTCAGCGATTGTGTAATGTTTCAGCAACACAAAAACAATGACTTAAACACGACAAAACACGGGAATAATAACATATAAATGAATAACCTGAATTAAACTTAGGTTAATTTAAGCTAAGCTACGCCCAGACACCATAAATCTTACTGTGAGTAGCTTCGTTGCAACGGTGAGAGTGTTCGTTCGTGGAGGAATGTGTCTCCGTCCAGGAAGGAAAAAAGGGCAAAAAGAGGCGCTGCGGCTTTGAGCACAGCGGGTCAGCGTGTGCTGTGCCGGGTCCTACTCACTGCAGATGAGTGGGCCTTAAGTTTTCAACGTCGGCTGAGACACGTTGTCGGATCGTATCTCCCGGTAATGAACGGTGAAGAAAGAGGTTTGCTCGTTCTGGTCCCGTACACGAAAGGCGGGGAGCGGATGCGTTTCTCGCGGGCCCAGGGCCTTCACTCAGAATATACGTGGATGGTTTCGACCAGCGAAATGGCACGTGGGTGCTGAGATGAGGGGAATGAGGCCGATCGGGTCCCCGTGCGTCTTCTTGAAATACCGGACGGATCCAGAGCGAAGAGACCAATGTTCGCTGTGTGGGCGCTTATAAGCGGGTCAGTCTGCACAGCGGGAGGCTGCTTTTCGGCCAATGAAGGGTCCGGCTGAGCGGTGGCCGGAGGCGGGGTCATCTTAAAGGGGCAAGGATCAGATCGGAGGTCAGATTGTGGAAAGGAATGGAGCCTGTGAGGAGCTCAGCCAGCCACAAGATGGCGCCAGACCCCAACATCCCCCCTTTGGTCTGAAGAGTGGGATGCTGGCCACGGTCTTTAGAGCAAACCAAGGGCTGGCACTTACATCCATGTGGTGGGGAAAACCTGTCCATGTATTCCTGAGAACCTGGAGAGGTTAGACAGTCCAAGTATTCCTGGGACCAAAAACAGTGGTTAACAGGCAGTGTTCAATGTTCAGAGTTCATTGAGTTCACAGTTCACAGTTCACAGTTCAGAGGGTGTCTGGTTGCTAAACTAAGGTGGCATCTGGGCAGATGACTTTAACTACTTTTACCTACATCTACGATCATACACAATTCAAATCATAGGTGAGCAAAACATTATTCCCAAATAATTCAATCGCTAATATGATGTTGTGACAATTCTAGCATTGTGGCATAGTGTCAAAGAAAATAACAACCCAAAATAAAACAAAACAAAACACAAAGGAGAAAAGAGATAGAAAGAAGGGAAGCAGAGGAGGGATACAGTGGTTAGTGGTTCTACTCAGCGGTCGCAGGTCGGCTAACACGTGGACCTCCGTATAGGAGGGAGTCCAGTCTGTTCTGTAGCTTCTGGATGTATTTGTACATAATATGTGCGACGATTGCTGTGATTATCCAGCCACTAAGAAGGAGCCCCAGGGCTACCATGCTGAGGTTGGATGCCTGGTGGGGGTTGGACCTAATCAAGTGGTTAAACAATGTGGTAGTGGGTCCAGTGGGTTTGAGGCTGAACTGGACCAATTTCGTCCCTTCTGTCAGAAGCTGCTGTTGAATGTTATCATCAATGGTGAGGTTGTGACCCTTGAAGGCGTCCATAATCTCAATGTCCTACATTGTGTGTGTCTGGATTGAGGTAGTGGAGGACGATGTCATTGATATGCATGGTGGCTCCTTGTGGAACTGTCAAAAGGAATGTCTGATTTGGTAAAGTCAGCTTAGTGGCGGTGTCGTGGCGATCGTAAGATATGAGGACTTCGGTGGCGGGGGTGCTAACCAGCCATCTGTTACCTGCTCGTTCTACTCTCGTCTCAGTCCCATCATCCTTGACGGACAGACTACCTCGGCATCTCTGTTCAGGGGACTCGGCTCTCAAGCCGCAGAGGTAGCCTGTTACGTCTCTAACAAAAGGGTTGCTCGGGCAGACCCAGTGGATGTCTTTAGTTTTTGTACACATGCCTAGGTTGGGGATGAGGTAGAGGGAGAGATCGTCGTCATGGTAAGCAAGGATTGGCGGTGTTGTGAGGTGTACATGTGTATCACCTGTCCAGAAACCGACATTCAACACTGACTTCATTCGATAGACATTTTGTCTCTCTATGATTGGTAGATTCAGAATGAATCCTATTTCTAGGTTCTTTGGATCTACAGATATCGGGATGGCGCTGCCAAGACTATAAGCTAGATGTACCTGTGATGGTTGCACAACAGTAGTGGTCGCAGATCTAAGGATTTTGTCTACAAGGTCCAAAGGCACCAGATAGGCTGGGATTTTCCCACTGGTCAAGCTATTGACCGATGAACTGATTTCTCTGAGATCCTGCATTAGATCTCGTACTACTCGTACATAGGTTATGTCGTCTTGAACTACCTTAGAGAGAGTGGCTAAGGCATGCAAGGTGTTATTGAGGAGAGCAGAATGTAAGTTTACAGTGATGATGGTTCCCTGAAGGGTTTTACCCAGGCCCTGTAACTGTCCCTGTTGGAGTTGGATTCGCTGTTGGATCTCTGGCATTTCCCTGTCAAGTTCGCCCATGTGTCTTTGGAGCAAGCTCAGGCTAATTGAGTTGGCGGCCGAGAGGCCGATGGAGAAAAGGGACCCAATGGCCGATGCTGCGACGAGCAGACCGCCGAGGAATCTCTTAGGTCGGTTTTTACTGCTAAGGTCCTCCTCAGTGACCAAGAACTTGTGTAATTGGTCGAGGATGTGAGCGGTCGTCTGCTTGGCCCTTTCGACTGTGTCGTGGGCTTGGACTCCGCTCAACCTTCCTTCGGTCAGCCGTGGGGGCAATCGGATATGCTTACGGTACACGTCCCAGGGGTCTAGTCGTACGTAGACTCTCTGGGTGTAGAGGCCGCAACGGGTAATTAGGAGTCCGGGTGTCCCTTGTAGGACGATCCCAGTCGGTGGGCCTGGTTCCGCCATTTCTAGCGCTTGGGTGAGTTGTAGACCCAAGAGTATGCCAAGGATCCAAGGGAGCCCCATCTGTGAACACACCAGAATCTGATTACTGTGGGGGTAATGTGTTCTATGTTATAGGTTAGTGCATGCCGACGGGGTGAGTTGGGGCATGCAGTTAATTCCTATCTCTACTGGGGGGAGATGGCGGTAGCCTCTCCTTGGAGTGAACCCGGTTTGTAGGGTTTGATTTGGTTCGCATGGACCCATTTGTACGCCGGTGGCTGTTTGGTCTTAGGGACCCGGATCCGATATGCTACCGGTGAGAGTTTTCCTACGATTTCGAAGGGGCCTGCCCAGCTAGGTAGGAATTTCTTTGAGATTCCCACTGGTCTGGTGAATCTAAAGTAGAAGACCTTGTCGCCCACCTGGTATTCGTGGTGCGATGCCTTCCTATCGTAGTAGGCCTTGGAGCCTTTTGCGCTGCCTTCCAAGTTCTCTTGGGCCCACGCAAACGTGTCTCGGAGGTGCTCACGCAAGTCTGAGACGTACTCATGTGTGGTGTAGGCTGTCGCGACGCTGACGTCCTCGGGGTGATACAGGAGGTGAAGCGGGAGAGTCATCTCCCTTCCCGTCATCATTTCAAAGGGTGTGACCCCCGTGGAACGGTGCGGGGTGGACCTAATGGCCATCAGTACCAGAGGTAGTTTCACGTCCCAGTCTCTTCCACTGTTGTTGACATACTTCTTGAGCATGCTGACAATGGTGCGGTTGGCCCGTTCGACCTGACCGGATTACTGCGGACAGTACGAAATGTGGAATTTTGATTCAATTCCCAGGATGTCGTACACGTTAGTCATGACGTGGGAGGTGAAATGGGTACCTTGGTCTGAATCGATGGAGAGGGGCAAGCCCCAACGGCTGAACACGTGGTTCAGAAGTAGGACTGCCGTTGTCACAGCCGTGTCATTGGGTGCTGGGAGGCATTCCACCCATTTAGTGAACGCGCATGTGACGGTGAGGAGGTATTTGTTACCTCTTGAGGACTTAGGGACTGGACCGACCCAGTCGATTTGGAGGTTGGACCATGGGAATGTGACCCCCCTCGCTTGGAGTGGTGCCCGACCGATAGGGCGGGATGGCTGGAACTGGCAGCAGACCAGACGTCCCCGTACGTAGGACTTAGTGTCCCATACCATGGACGGCCAATAAGCGACTTGCTTGAGGGTGTTGAGAGTTGCCTTGTAGCCCCGGTGTCCTCCTGGTAAGGAGTCGTGAGCATGGGTCAACATCACCCCCCTATGGTCAGTTCGGACGACCCAACGGGACGGGCCTTGGCCCTCGTGGGAGTAGACCAACAGACCCTGGTCCACCTTCAGGTGTGACTGGACGGACTTAAGGTCTTTCAGTTCTCGCGAGTCTAACGGTGGCGATGCCACTTGTTGTGACGGAAGGTTCAGTATCTGGTTTCGAATGCTTTGAATAGCCGGATCTCGTTCCTGCATCGTGACCAAGTCTGTGTCACCTGGTTGGCGTCCCAGGTGCAAAGTCTGTAGGCAGGATTGCAGATTCTCTTCTCTCTCTTTGGTTTGCCGCCGAGTGATAGCATTTATTGCGTACGTTTGGGGGCTCGGGAGCCAGCTTTCCTGGAACTCCCAAGGCGTGCCTTGTTTGGCCCCCAATTTGGCGAGGCGGTCCGCCTCATTGTTTCCGTCTCTATCAGGGCCGGAGGTTTGGGAATGACCCTTTACCTTCTTCCAGTAAATTGTCATCCCCTGGGTTGTCACAGCTGATCGCAGGTGAGGAAGAGCTCTGAATGTTTGACCTCTTTGTTTCGAGCATTTTTCATGCCGTTTGCCTTCCACGTAGGGAAGTGTGAGATGAAACTGTGGCGAGCATAATTGGAGTCGGAGCAGATCACCAGCTGTACAACTGCTTGCCTAGCGGCCTGCTGGAGTGCGATGAGTGCTGCTGCAATCTCCGCATATTGGCTCGACTTTGATCCGAGTTGGTAGCAGAGTGGCTCGTTCGTTTCGAAGTCCACCCATTTGATACCAACTCCAGCGAGGATTTGGCTCTCGTGATGGAATGAGCAGCCGTCCACATAGACCTTCGGGAGGCCTTGGCAGATGTTCTCATCATAATAATGATGGTTGGATGGAAGCGATGGGGTTGTGATGATTGACGATTGGGAGCTTGGCTGTTCTTCACAGTCGCAGTGTTGACACTGCGCAAGCCCCTGACCCAGAGCCATCTTGTGGTTCTGGGCGTACTTAATCTCAACATCATAGCCTTGCAACGCCATCATCCAGGATGCGATACGACTGTTAGAGACTCGACCCTCTCTTAGTCGCTGACTGTTCAAGAATACGACCGGTTGGTGGCAAGTCTCGATGATGACTTTCTGCCCTCCGATGTAGCTACGGAAATGTTCCACAGCCCAGACGGTGGCAAGAAGGGCCTTTTGCAGTCTGAGAACTTAATCTCGACGGTGCTCAAAGGTCGGCTGGCGTAGGCAACGACCCGCTGGTCGGTGTCGTATTTCTGTGCCAAAGCAGCGCTAAGGCACTGGGAAGAGAAGCTGGCCTCAAGATGGAACTCTTTGTCTTTGTCTGGGTAGGCCAGGCAGGGGGCGGAGCAGAGCTTCTCCTTCATTTGGCGGAAGGATTGCTCTTGGGGTCCCCCCCATGCGAAAGGGCTATCTTTGCGCAGAGGCTCCGTGAGGGGTCTGGCTATTTCTGCGTAGTCCTCCATGAACTGCCGTGAATAGTTACAGACACCCAGGAAGCTCCTGAGTTCCGACACGCTTGTCGGAGCTTTGATGTTTCGGATGGCTTGTATCCTCTCTGCCAGAGGTTCAATGCCGTCTGCGCCCACCGTGAGCCCCATGTACTTGACCTTAGTACGGCACCACTGGCCTTTGGTGATAGCCAGTTTAGCTCCTGCGGCGGCGAGCTGGCCGAGAACATGGCAGATCTCAGCCAGGTGTTCCTCAAAGGTCCGACTCCTCATGAGGATGTCTTCCACGTATAAGGTTTCCACGAGCGGCGGCGTCGGCCATCGCTTTGTGGAGGAAGATGTTGAACTCTGAGGGTGAGTTGGAGTACCCGAACGGGCAGCGGTTCCACGTGTACTGGCGATTGCCAAAGGAGAAAGCAAGCTTGTATTGGTCGACTGGGTCGACTCTCATGGTCCAGAACCCATTGGCTATGTCCACCGTTGAAAAGAAACAGGCCTCTTTTACCTTTGCCAGTTCTTGATCCAAGTGGATCATTGGCCAACGGGAGAGGGGAACCTGCTTGTTCAGTGGGCGGTAGTCGATGGTAAGACGCCATTTGCCAGTTGGCTTCAAGACTGGCCAGATGGGCGAGTTGTACGTTGAGTTACACTCCCTGATGATTTGCTTCTCCAGCAATTTGTCAAGGATCTCTTGAATCGAGTCATAGGCGGCCAACGCGATTCTATACTGACGTACAAAGGTTGGTTGGGCCTGTGGGTCGGTAGGAATGCGAACCGTATGGAGGTCGGTGACTCCGCAGTCATGGGAGTCTTTTGACAAGATCTCCCGAAACTCACGGAACAAGTGGCGAAGTGCATCTCTCTCAGTTTCTGTTATCAGAGCGTCTGACTTCGCAAGCTGTTGCTCCATCTCTGCCTCAAAGCCAGGGTACGGTTCATCCGTCAGTGGATCTGTACCCGTGACTTCGGAGGTCGCATCTCCTGGTGGAGTAGTAAGGGTGTACACCATCAGATTGCCGTCAGCATTCAGGGAAGCGTCGTGGACTGCTTCGCTCTGTAGCATTTCATGGCGAGCGATGGTGATCATTCTGGTCGGAAAGGTGTAAAGAGGACCATTCAGTTCACCCTCTCTAGCTAGGGATGGGGGCAGCTCCCCTATGACAGGGACGGTAAGTTCAAAGTCATGGAAGGACTGGTCAACCAGTATCCCCAACGGTTGCCCTCCCGTCACCTGAATCGGTGAGTAGGTCAGGTTCTGAACCAGTACGTAGGCTGAACGATTGTTCATCTCAAGCAGGGGCGTACCACAGACTGTCAAGTTCAGTTCCCAAAAGCGAGGCAGGGGTTGGAAGAACGCCTCTTCGCTAGGCAGCGTCTGTCCCTTAAGGATGACGAGGCGTATGGGAACTCCGGCAGTCGTGCCAGTTTCACTGGCGACTTGAAACGCCTGGGGAATGGTTTGCCCCGATGTCATGTGTTCGGGTTCGGTGGTCGGGGGTAGCGCTCAGCGCTACATTGGGACCACAGAACCTGGTGGACTGTGTCCAATACGGCGCCAAGTCTTACTAGAAGGTCTGCACCGACAAAGAACGGGGGATGGAGTCGGGGGACCACACTGACCAGGTGTGGCACCTGCTTACCTCCAATCCGCACGTTGAGGGCACACACACCGATGGCTTTGAGCATCGTTTGCGGTAATTCAGCTGACAGAAGCCGGTGGCTTCGCTGAACGAAGACTGGCCGCTGATCGTGTTGGCAGAGCTTGTTGAACACGTCTTGGCTGACAGCTGATTTTTCAGACCAGAGTGCTAGGAGAGCCTCTGGATTCAGGGTGCTATTGAGGTGTACGCCTCCCGTCAAGTGGGGGGCGTACAAGGCTGAAGTTGGGTTTTCCAACGAGCAAAGAAAAGACTGGTGATCACGGGGCAAGTTCTCATGGTTTGGCTGCGACGGTCCGAGGTCCGCAGGCGGAGCGGGCTGGGCCGTCTCCGGGGGAGTCTCTGGCAGGCACAAGGGCGTCGGCAGCTCGTTTTCATGAATGACGGCGACTTGTC
Organism: Lycodopsis pacificus; assembly: GCA_028022725.1. Lineage (NCBI taxonomy): Eukaryota > Metazoa > Chordata > Actinopteri > Perciformes > Zoarcidae > Lycodopsis > Lycodopsis pacificus. The sequence goes on along the minus strand of CM051699.1, from coordinate 456,913 downwards.
CGTCAGGATCTGACCCGTCACCAGTAAGGTTCAGTAGCTTTGGTGTGTCTACTTGTGCCCAAATGTGTCCCTGATGACAGTCAATGAGCGGGGCCAATCGGTCCAAGAGGTCCTGGCCAAGGAGTAAGGGTTCGGTGTCTAGGATGCAGACATGGATGGGATGCTTTACAGTCATTCCCTGGAAGGCGATGTCAAGCCAGACACGTTTGGTGATGGGCGACTTATCTTGGGTGTAGCTGGTGATGCTGACCGCGCAAGTTTCACTTTGCAGCGTCATGCCAACGGAATGCATGGCTCCAGCTACCATCAAGAAGGTAGCTGTACACATTAGGCTTATTTCTGACCCGGAATCGAGTAGAGCAAGAGTGTTATGACCTCCCAGTGTGACTGAGATGTAGATACGACGGGCCCTGCCTTTGCGGACAAGGTCACCCAAGAAGGTCAGGGAACGGGGAGGTGTGAAGTCGGGAGTGGCCGTTTCCGGGAGTGTGCTGATGTCTCTTCCCCAACCTACAAAGTAGACTTTGGCGTTTCCAAAGTGGCTGCCAAAGCGGATTTTCTCGCCAGACTCAACTCAACGAATGTTTCAACTGTGGCGAAACTGGTCATTGGTATAATGACTGTCCTCACCATGTCAACCGGGGAGATCCTCGGCATCGAAACAAAGGAGGGAGGGGGGACGTGACTCATTCGGCACCTCAGACTGACGTGATGCGGGGGAGGGGGACGACACGCGGACGGGGGGAGCGGCTTCCTGCCCCAGGCCTCTGATGCAGGGAAGTGATATGCACACACTCAAACATACATTTGCTCGCAATGAAGATCTGCTTCGCACGCTCAGTGACACACACACACACACACATATGCAATGTTTTCATCACAATCATTCAAAAACATGCCGACCACTGTTAATTGTTGTTGAAGGGAAAGAATTGTTATTGTTATTGTTATGGGTATGTTTATTCACAAGGGGTTTCTGGTTTCACAGTTTCCGATGACGAGTGTGCACACTGACTGACTGACCAGACTGACTCTGCTCTATCTAACATAAGGCAACAGGTCGCAGCTGCCCTCCCGAGGCCGGCTGAGGGACCGTTCCACAAGCTGAAACCCGGTGACTTCGTAGTGGTGAAAGACTTCAGACGAAAGAACTGGAGAGCACAACGCTGGTGGGGCCCATTCCAGATTCTCCTCATCACCCACACGGCAGTAAAGGTAGCTGAGAGAGCAACTTGGGTCCACGCATCACACTGCAAAAAGGTTCCAGACCCAGGAGAAGCTTCAGGTGAGCGAACACCTCCTACATCAAGTGTCAGCCAACCGGCATCACCGAAAGAACCAACGTGCCATCGCAGGAGGAAAAGCAGTGATTCGCGGACGGGATCACAACGGGCAGTGGCCGACAGACACTTGCGTAATCTGTGCTAACTGTCTACAACTCATCTTCCATGCCTTGAGGGAAACGAAGAGAACAACCCTCTTCTTGCCAACATCTCAACGTGTTGCTCATATATTTGAGACTCTGTCTCACAAAAACAGATTTTTGCAATATCCACTGTGTAATTGACTCATGTTTTTGGTTTGATTTGTTTTATGTTTCTTTCATGATCTAGCTAGGAACAGACCCCTCGAGACAGAGGCAGAATAATCCTCTGGGGTCTGTTGAGACAAAGGCAGTCTACCCTTTGTTCTCTAGTTTAGTGTTTTTACATTTTTTACTATGTTTAATTGTGGTTATGTTGGAACCAAAAGAGTGGATTGTAATGATAAAAAATGTTTTAACATGTCCTCCTGACATTTTCTGTGTGATATGTTGATGTTAGAAAATTCATTTGCACAGGCGTCTAGATGTCTGAACACATTGACATATTTGTTCTGGTACAGAGGTCACTTTCTATCTTATTCTATCAAGCGACTGGCGTGTTCTTTCCGTAATCTCTTAGACTAGACAATTTCTGTAGACCTAATGTCAGTGAAAGGTTCGCACAGGGACAGGCCCCCACCTTTCCTCCCTCAGTCTCCTGTCCTTTATCTGTCTTCTCTGTGCCGGCCGGTATAAATACCTTGTTTTGATTCTGTGTCTCTAGAGCATGAGCACATTTCACTGTGATACGTGGCTGTGGTTGTGTTCTCTGTTTGCAAACATTAAATTTACTTTTTGAAACTTTGATCATTCATCAAGACTGTTTATTTTGAACACTTTGGATAAAACCAACTTCACCTGAACTTTTAAAGGAAATATTCCACAACACTAGTCAGGTGGTCGGCAAGTTGGGATCGGGTTTCCCCGGCGGGGTTGGTGGTTTCCCCGGGGGCGGAGCCTTCCCCAACTGCTTGACTGCCTCTTGCACATACTTACGGATTAGGCTCTCCAGCTCAGGCTTTTCAGCCTCCCTGCCAGGGAGGTTGCGAGCCTGTCCGTTATACCTACCTGGTGGTGGAGGGTTGCGTACACCCCTCCTGGGTGGATGCGATGTGGGTTGCTGCCTTGGCCTTACCTGGTTGTGAACTTGGGGGTGTCTCTGACCCCCCTGGTTGCGTTGGTCCTGCGACTGCCATGGTCGTTGGCTTCTCAAGGGTGGCCGAGAGTCCCTGGCCCAAGGCATTTCAACGCTAGGTCAGGGTCCCCTGACTGTTGGATGCCCAGGACTCTGGCAGTGTCTTCATGCTTCTTCATAGGCCGTGCGCGTGTCTCCCATGCCAGTTGCGCATATTTCCTGATCTCCGGCATTGTGAGGTTACTTGTTCTGCAATGCATGGTAACATCGTACCTCACACCGTCGTGGAGGTTGTGCAGGAATAAGGACTTAAAGGCATGGTCTTCTTCTAGACCTTCCTTGAGAGATCGCAAAGGCGCCGAGGGTGGCAGAAGCGGGGTCGGGGTACAGGGAGTACTCCTCCCGAAGAGCCTGACAGAGGCTCGAGTAGCAGTCGCGGATACCTGGCTGGAGCGTTTCCATGAAAACATGGACGCCCCGAGCCGTGGTTTTCCAGATTAGCTTTAGCTTTTTCACGCGATGAGGGGCGCGAGATGTCAAGGAGGCAGCGGTCGATCTCCCGTAGATAGTCGTCGATGCTCGACTCTCTGCTACCGGGGTCGAAACGTTCTACATCTTTGGCAAGAGACTCAATCTCCCGGGTACGCAGGCCCGGCGTGCCGATGGGGACTGGGCCATCCGAGTCGTCTGAGTCTATTGCTTCACCGCGAGTGTGATCAGGGCGACTATCCTCCCCCCGCGAGGGGGAGGGGGATAGGTTTCGTCGCAACCTTGAACTGTGTCGAGGGTATTGGTCTCTCCCTGTTGGATGGAGAGACCGTTCGACTGAAATGCAGGGTGGCCCGACTTGGGCTGAATGGGACAGCAGAGTCCAAGGGGTGCGAGGACCGAGAGGCACTGTATTTGTCCAAAGTGACGTGGTTAGCGCCTAGTTGGGTTGGTACAGAACTTAGCTGGCTTGCTGGTGTCTGTGCAGGCCTGACCGCATGAAGCTTTGTCATTCTGTCGTTAGGCTCTAAGGAAAGGTCGAGCTCCGTGTGGACCTCGCGGAGGTCCACTCGGAGGGCCTCATTTTCTTCCTGAAACGCTCGATAGTCGGTTTCTTCCAGCCTAACCTTCAACTGGATCTCACCCATTGCGCGGCGCAGTGTGTCGCATTCCTCGCGGTGTGCGACAGCTTGCAGCTGCATTTTCTGATGGTAGGCGAAGAAGATTGATCCAATCACGTTTTGAATCAGGCGTTTTGGCTTACCTTCTGGGTCGTTTACATACTCCACTAACTCCTCTAATTGCTCCTGACACGTGTCGGTGCCATATGTACCGAAGTGCTCTCTGTCAGCTTGCGTGACCTTGAGGAGATCGGCCACCGCATCTCGTAATGCGGCGTCTTCTGGAGCTACATCTCCAGGAAGGGAGTCTTTGTGGTCGCTCATTCTCTTTTTAATAAGCGCGGCTCCTAGTGGTTATTGATTCCCTACTGTTAGTAAGAAACTGTTAGTGTTTACGGTTAATGCAGGAGCACAGTGAAATGTCTAGTTCTGTGACTTACAATTTTCTCCTGCTTCCAGTCTTATGCTAGGCTAGGCTAACTCGAGCTCCGTATTTTATGCACATATGAGATTTGGAACAAGCTTCTCCTCTCCTGTATGTCTGCGTATGTATCCAACAAAAGCACAGACACAAGGAACAAAGGAGTGGATTTTACATGAAGACACTTTATTAGCTTATACACACATCTCTGGTTATAGTAATTAGTTATATAGTACCGAAGAAGTCAAAAATAACAACTGTAGTTATATTTATAAAACTAAGCAGATTTACTACTCTTGACTTTGAAAAACATAAATGTCTTTGATAATATACTATAGTTCTTGTCTGGTCACCACTAGTGTGGATTCAGGATACATCTGGGTGGATGTCTGTATATTGTTGTGAGCTACTTTATGTGCACCAAGTAACTGTCAATTTCCCACACATCTAAGCATCACATCTACTTCTCTCTTGATTTATTACCTCAGTAAACATTGTAAACATGAGTTTATGGTCTCAATCTCTAGTTTCAAGTCTTCTTCAATACAGCATGATGTTCATTTAGTACATTATGGTCCATTTAGAGTCAAACAGACCATAAAGCAGGGGATGCTTTAGGGCGGGGCTACTGTGATTGACAGGTCACTACTCTACCAGAGACGTATACGGAGTCTCAACGTCACTTTCTGCCGTATGGTAAAAATATGGTAACTTCTGTTCATTGGTTGCAAAAATGCTAAGATGGCAACAGCCGTAATTCAAGATGGCGACGGCCAAAACACCGAACTCGAGGCTTCACAAACCAATGAGTGACGTTACGATGACTACATCCACTTCTTCATACGTCTATGGTTACAACCATACGAAGAACAAAAAGTGTAAAAACAAAAGATACTTTTGTGTTCTCCCGTGAAATATTGTGAGTTGGAAAAAGTACTTCCTTCAAAAACAAAGGGGGAAGAAGAGAGCAAACAAGTGTCAACACCAACACTATGAAGGACTTTCAGTTAGCTTGAAACGGCAGCAACAGAAGGTTTGCTGATCACGGACCTATGGCTTTGTTTGTATCTGACATTAACTGACTCATTCTGGGGTTTTAGTTTAGGTTTAAGTAACTACACCAACTTTACGAGTAGTTTGTATTGTACAGTAAAGCACAAACAACCACCTACGTCAACCTTTGAATCTGTTGAAGCACTCCCATTGTGTCCATACGTTATATATATATTTTTTACCATCTTCAAAATTGTTACTACTTTTGTATTCAACATGTGCTTTTGTTCTAAATACCCAAAATTGTGGAAAATGACAAGTGCGCGCACACACACACACACAGCATCATATCTATGACTGAACACTGACATAAGGTTGAGAATACTCTAACACTGTCGGTATAGGAACGGACCTTGACACTAAAGCTGAACGAGGAGCAGTAAATTAGCAAACCTTCTCTCCTCCCCTAAACAACATATTTAAATGACCCCCCCCCCCCCCCCCACACACACACACACACCCCTATATGTTCTCTCTGTAAGCCTTAAAAGTACAGCACCCTGGGTAAATGTGACAGAACTACACGGAAACAAGATTTCACACTCGCTGTGCTGGTAACTGCTGTGTTCTCTTTCCAAACAGATGCAAGTCTTTGTTTGACGGCCTTTAAAGCAGAATTTGTCTTTATTACAATCTGGCTTTTAGTGTCGTAGTTTTCAACATAATCAGTAATTATAATAACACTGTACTCATCAAGTTAAGGGCTGCATCCATCCATTATTGTCACTTTTGTTTATTCTGCCCATTATTTGCTTGGCAGAGGCCAAGGTGACGTCTTCAGTGACCATCAGTAAGAAAAAGCAAAGGTACTCAGTTCACTGCTTATCAGTGACAGTCCTGCCATCAGAGGAGCTGAAACCTGAGAATGTGTCGCATCTTTCACCATGTTTGCTTAAATTAAATAAAAAGACTGAAACAATGAGTCGATTCTCGAAGTAGCTGTTAATTATTTTTCTGACGATCGACTAATTGTATCGGCTGAGATCCAGAGGACTTCTGGGATCTGGTGACATAAACGTGAAGGGGAAAGAAACACCAGCTTTAAAGAAACCCTCAGTTCATCAGAAGCGGCTACATCATACGTTTCTTTAATACGGTGGAGAGACTCGTGTCACGCTAAGCCATGACCAACTACGACCGTTCCATTTGTCCAGCACAGCACCATGATGATGAATGAAGTCGTCTTCTGCATCTGGACCTTTAATGAGCTCACTGCTTTTCTTTTCTATCCATGATCCAACAAATGGATACCAAGCTTATCCTTATCTTGTTGTGCTATTGTTCATTTAAACAATGGCGCCCTAACAAAGCTTTGCTGATCTTGGTCACAATTATACTACATTTGTGAAAATGTTTCACAATAACAGCCTTCCAGTGGTTAACTGGTAGAAATGTGAACATGTGAGTTAGTAGCAGTAAGAATCTGTAATCTCAAGCGGTATACTGTAACGAGGCCCATATCTGTCAGATGAAAGAAGGGCTACAACAATAATCATTTTCATTATCCGTCGATCAATTTGTCAATTAATCGTTGTGAAATGTGAAAAATATGCCAAAACCCCAAAACACCCGAAAGTCATAATTTTGTTCAACAGTTCAAAATCCAAAGACTGAAGAAGAAACCACAGAATATTCACATTTTGGAAGCTGAGCCCAAAGAATTTCTGTCATTCTATTAAAACAATTACTTGGAACGATTAATAGATTTCAAAATGGTTGTCAATTAACTAATTAACAAATTGTTGCAGATGAACTCCCAAACAAGAGAGAGTTACAAGCTGCTGATGTACTTGCAACACATGAGACTTTAAATGTATTCAGTCACTAGCATAAGTCAGCTAGCATGAGCTCAGCTAGCATAAGTCAGCTAGCATGAGCTCAGCTAGCATGAGCTCAGCTAGCATAAGCTCAACAGCTGGAGACCATCATCGGTCAGCCAGTTGTAGGTCAGTGGAGCTTTTCCTCAGCTGTGTTGAGTGAACATGAAGGTTTCGTGTGCAGTGAAGAATTCCAATCAATGTTTTTGGCGCTCTCGATTCGGAAGAAGCTCCAAATAAACTGGCTTGTTTACGAGGTTTACCAGTTAAAATGACTCAGTAACTTCCTCTGTGCTTTACTTTCCAGGTCCGCAATGACCTTCATCAGTAGTGATGCTGTCCTCTCATGTTGAAACCATCACTGCCATGTGACTGTAAAGAGGAGGCTGTAACCTCCGGGGTCACTCTTCCATGGACAGGTTCTTTCATCCAGACGGGCTTCCCCTCCCGGTTTCCAAAGAGGTAGGACTAGTTTGTTGGCCACGCAAACATTGTCAGCTGATTTATTTAATTTGCTCTCTTCATTTTTGTCAATGCAGGGATTCAGCCGTCTGTCTTTTCTGGTGGTCCACGGGGGAAATGCATAGCAGCAGGCAGGGCAGAGTGTTTTCTCGTCTTTTCACTCATTTTGCTCCCTTCGCCCTCACTGCTTGGTTTTTGAATTTCACATTATGCCTCCATCTTCTATCCATCTTGCCTCCTCTTCAGTCTCTGGGGGGGGTTGTCACAGAAGCATCTGATCAAGAGGCATGTCATGGTCAGGAGGCATCAAAGCTAGAAGACAAGAAGGAAAAAAGTGCAATTACTGCATGTGGATGAACATATGTGTGTGTGTGTGTGTGTGTGTTTTTGTATATGTGTGCGCGTGTGTGTGGAAGCTGATCTCAGCAGAATGCAGGGACGAGTCCTCTCCAGGTAAAGATGGGAGGCTGATTTATTCACCCATTAGGAACTGCGTCATCATTAAATATTAACCCGGCGCCATGACTCACCCTGCGCCACTGCATTAAAGCAGGGGTCACGCCAGGGTGACCCCTCATCATCTCACAAACACACAAACACACGAACAGTTTGCCTCTCCCTATACTGCAAAGACACCTTCACCAGTATATATGTATATACATATATATATATATATACATATATGTATATGTATATATATATATATATATATATATATATATATATATATATATATATATATACATATATATATATATATATATACATATATGTATATATATATATATATGGTTTTCAACAATAAAGTTCTGAAAACCCTCTATATGCCTTCACCTGACAAACAAAGTAAGCAGCTCCTTGGTGAACACAGTGGAGCATTTAGCAGCTAAAGAGACTAGACTAGGAGCTGAAGGTGCGTGCGACTCACCTGTCCCAAAGCTTTACACTCCTACAGGAGTTGGTGCAGCAACCGGCAGATATCAGAGCTGCAAGAGAAAACAAAGCAAATGATGAATGATCAAACCAATTCCAGCACTCATTGTCCAACATGCGCGTGAGTGGTTTGGTGTGACTTTCATCGACTTTTTCATCATTTAAGTCAGTTTGTAGAGGGCTGGTCAGTTGGTCGAGTGTTTGGTCGATATGCTCTTGTCCGACCAAATTGTCTTTGGTTCACTGGTGTTGCTTTCATGAAGAGAAAAGTGCCTCTTAATCCATTGCTTTCGGGGGCGGTAGGGGCATGTGTGTGTGAGAGAGAGAGACAGAGTTCATGTCTTTAATAAAGGGTTACTTGTAAACAATAAAGAACACCATTTGGAACAGCTCATCTGTTTATATATCCTAGATCTTCCCACATCTTTGGGCGGGACAGAAAGAGAGCACAGTGAACACCTCTCAAGCTGTAGCTGCTTCCGTCCTTGTCTCTGTCCTCAGTCCTGACAATTGAGGCACTATAGTACAAAATAATTTTGGTTATAAAAGTGTCACAATAATAAAATATGTTCAGAGTCACAATATGTTTACTTATGGAATGTATTATATGTTTACAATATGCTTACTTATAGAGAATATTATATGTTACAGTATTTTACTCATTGAATGTATTAAACCATAGAAGCATAGTCACTGTAGGTAAAACACAGAGACGAGGCGGAGTCCGAAGACGTTTTGCCACAGAATCGAATTTGGTTCGAAGCCAGGAGGGAACAGAATTCGAATGGAGCCAATCACTGATTGACACAGAGGATCATTCAGACTTTGGGACAGCGACGGCTGCTTTCTGGCCTTTGCAGGACAATAAGAGACACAGTTTGAGAGTATTCTTCAGATCACATCTGCTCTCGTTTTACAGCTAACCAAATTCAGTCTGTTGGGCGAGGCTTGTGTGTTGTCTCTGCTCTCGAGAACACCACTATCGATAGTGTAATTAGGGCCCGAGCACCGACAACGTCGGTCCGCGAGGTCCCTATTGAAACTGTAGGAATTATTATTATTATTTTTCTCTCGAATGAAACGCCTTTTTCAGAATCAGAATCAGAATCCGTTTATTGCCATTGTATGTTGAACATACAAGGAATTTGACATGACGGGAGGTGCGTAACATGCGTAAAAAAATGTTCTCTGATTTCCTGCATCGCCGACTGAATGCATGTTCTTCACGTATCAGATGATACGGTAACATGCCTTCTGCTGTTCAGTGAGTTTCTCATACTTTTCTCAAGTGATATTATAGGAACTGTAAGTGGTCCCGATAGTAACTAAACAGTGGAAGTATTCAGCAAATCCACATGAACATGAACAAACCCAGCGTGTGTCAGTAGAAAAAAGGGGCGTGAACACACCGCGGCAGCACGGCAACCGGTTTCCATCGGTTACCACGGCGAAACTAGAGTACACGTTGTACAACCCTCAAAGTGAGCATGTGGCAGAGCAGCTGTGGAGAGGAGAAGCTGACCGCTGACTGCGGTCGTTCATCAGCCCTCAAACACAGCTTAACCACTCACTGTGTGTGAGGGTGTGTGAGGGTGATGGATATTGTAGTGTCACGGGCTGTCCCTAGGGTGGGGCAGTGCAAAAGAGAGCGTAAAACAGGCACAATCAGACAGTATAAACAAAAATAAAGGTTTATTGGTCCGTCCCCCTGGCAGTTCCTTTAACTCCAAAATCACAAATCAAACAAAAAAGTCCATGAATCAACATAAAGCGTCCCGGAGGAGAAAGTGGTTTCTTCATCAAAAAAAGTAATCCAACCCTGCAAAGTCCTTGGTATTTGTTCCTCCAGGTAGGCGTCCTCTCTCCTACTCCGGGCCCCAACCTCTGCCGTGGTGCTCTCCCCTTTATTCAGTCTCCCAGCCCTGCCTCAATTAGGGGCCTTAAGCACCTGCAGCTGGGAGCATGATGAGGCAGTCTGGGAGCTGTAGTCTCTAGCCCGGCGGCCATTTTGGGTTGTGGGCACTGATCCTGGATTAGGATGTAGCGCCCCTCCACAACCTGTCCCCTTGTGATGCCACATATCCCTCTCCCTGGGCCTGCCGTCCTCGGCAGGGTGAATGAGGACCAGAAGGCATCACGGCGTGACTGCGTTTCCATGGCGCCGTCCTGGCCTGTGAATGAGAAATTAAAAGGCTGGAGGCTTAAAAACCACCTAGTTACCCTGCTGTTGGTTTCTTTGTTTTTTGCCATCCATTGCAAAGGTGAATGATCGGTCACCAGAGTGAACCTCCTTCCAAGCAGGTAATATTTGAGGGTTTCCAGGGCCCATTTTAAGGCTAAGCACTCTTTCTCCACTGTGGCATATTTCCTCTCTCTCGGCAGCAACTTCCGACTCAAATACAGAACGGGGTGTTCCTCACCTTCCTTTATCTGGGCTAGCACAGCGCCCAGACCCACCTCAGAAGCATCTGCCTGGACCACGAACTCCTTGCTGAAGTCGGGGGCAGTAAGGACCGGTTTCGAACACAAGGCCATCTTCAGGTCGCCAAATGCTTCTTCTGCCGCCGGGGACCATGTCACCATACGGGAGTGTTTCTTGGTCGTTAGTTCTGTGAGAGGGGCTGCTATCATAGAGAAGTCCGGGATGAACCTTCTGTAATAATTGGCAAGGCCCAAAAAAGATCTCACCTGCTTCTTGGTCACCGGTTTTGGCCAGTCTTGGATTGCACAGAGTTTGGCCTCCTGGGGTTTGACAAGGCCCCGCCCAATAGTATACCCCAAGTAGTTGGTCTCCCCGAAAGCCAGCTTACACTTCTTGGGGTTCGCTGTCAAGCCTGCCTGCCGGAGGGAGTCCAGGACCTCCTGCACACGCGGTAAGTGACTTTCCCAGTCTGGGCTCTGAATCACCACATCATCCAAATAGGCAGCTGCATACTCTCGATGGGTGTTAAGTACCTGATCCATCAAGTGCTGGAACGTGGCGGGAGCTCCAAACAGGCATCATACGGTACTGCCAAAGACCTCCCGGGGTGGCAAAGGCTGTCTTCTCCTTTGATTCTGCAGACAAGGGAACCTGCCAATACCCTTTTGTAAGATCCAGGCTTGTCAGGAATTGTGCCTGGCCCAGGTTTTCAATCAGCTCATCGACACGAGGCATGGGGTATGCATCAAATTCAGAAACTTCATTTACTTTTCTGAAATCATTACAAAACCGTATAGTGTTGTCCGGCTTGTCTGCCAGGATGATAGGGCTTGACCAGGCACTCTTGGACTCCTCAATCACGTTCAAGGCAAACATCTTCCTTACCTCCTCGTCAATCAGCTTCTTGCGGCTTTTGGTTTACCGTTTTTCCTGGCTGGGTACGTACTTCATGTTGCACCAGGTGGGTGCAGCCTGGGAGGCATGAAAAGACATCCTGATTACCTTCCACAAGCTCCTTTGCCTGCTGCAGCTGGTGAGGGGAGAGGTCCGGGCCAAACTGCACTTCGTCCCGGGCAGGATCTTTCAACTCTCTGGGGGGGAAGACAATTGAACAACGCCTCTCGATCATGCCATTTCTTTAAGAGGTTAATATGGTAGATTTTCTCACCTTTCCTCTTCCCCGGTTGCGGTACTTTATAATTGACTTCCCCAACCTTTTCAATTACTTCATAGGGTCCCTGCCAAGTGGCCAAGAACTTACATTCCACGGTGGGGACCAGGACTAGGACTCTGTCTCCAGGGTTGAATTCCCGGGGTTGGGCTGCTCGGTTATAAGCTGCCCTCTGAGCCTTCTCCATGTGCTCCTTCACAATGGGAACACCGCTGCCATCCTTTCTCGCATCGCCCCCACATGTTCAATCATGGTACGATGGGGACAGGGTTGCTCCTCCCACGTCTCTTTGGCTATGTCTAGAAGGCCCTGGGGTTTATGAGAATAAAACCGGTCAAAGGGTGAGAAACCAGTGGAAGCCTGAGGAACTTCTCTTACCGCAAACAGCAGGTAGGGTAGCAGCTGGTCCCAGTTTCTTCCGTCTTTGTCGATGGCCTTCCTCAGCATGGCTTTCAGGGTCTTGTTAAACCTCTCCACTAACCCATCCGTCTGGGGGTGGTACACCGAGGTTCTCACCTGTTTCACGTGCAAAAGCGCACACAACTCCTTGGTGACTCTAGACATAAAGGGGGTCCCTTGGTCGGTAAGAATCTCCTTTAGAATCCCTACCCGGCTGCTGAAGAGGAACAGTTCCTTGGCTATTTGTTTAGCATTTGCCTTTCTTAAGGGGACGGCTTCCGGATAACGGGTGGCGTAGTCTACTATGACCAAGATGTACTGGTGTCCACGGGCACTCTTGGGCAGTGGACCCACAATATCCATGCCCACCCGTTCAAAGGGGGTTTCTATGATGGGTAAAGGGATAAGGGGGTTCCGGTAGGTTGGTTTTGGTGCGGTTATCTGGCAATCTGGGCAACTTCGGCAGTAGTTCTCTACCTCCTTGTGGACTCCTGGCCAAAAAAATCTCTGTAACACCCTCTCTTTAGTTTTCTCTACCCCCAAGTGAGCTCCCAGCAAGTGTGTGTGGGCTAACTGCAGAACGGTGGGGCGGTGAGGTCGGGGCACAAGTAGTTGCTCAACAACTAGGTCCTTACTTCTTGTTACCTGATACAAGAGGCCATTTTTCACTGAAAAATTAGGGTAGGAAGGAGTCAACCGGGTTCCCACCAACGTTCCCTCTAGGACCTGGACATTTCTTAAGGCATTTCCCAGGGTTGGGTCCTGTAACTGCGCTGTGCCATACTGTCCTTTAAGGGGCGGCCGTTCCTGAGGGCCCTCCTCACTCGGCCCAGGTGGTGGCTCGGGGTCGTCAGCTCCACTCGAGGCTTCTGCCGAGGCTTGGGCTGACCCGGGGGTGTAAAGGCAGGGATTGACAACGTTAACCCAGGATTTATTTATTTCAGAATTGTTTGACTTACGTTTCCGTGGCTCTCGACTGAGCTTCTTTAGTGCTTCCCTCCACAGCATCCGGAAGGCCGGGCAGTCCCTCCCAATCAGGACGGGGACAGGAAGGGACCGGATTACACCCACTTCAACATTAAATGTGCCCTTAGTTGTGGTGAGTTTCACTACGGTGGTTGGGTACTCATGGGTGTCTCTGTGGACACAAACCACCGGGACGAGGTTGCCTTGAGCCGGGAAAGAGGCCTCCAAGACGGCCTCCTGGATCAGGGTCCTCGCACTTCCAGAGTCGAGCAAGGCTTCTACATCGCGCTGATTCACTTTTACGGGGCACGTGGGTCGCCTGTCCCTACTTTCCCCCAGCAGGGCAGCAAAGTGGACCTGTGGTCCACTGGCGGACTCTACTGTGGGCATGGGCTCATCTAGCCTTTCGCACTGCCACGAGATGTGGCCCAATTGGCCACAGCGATAGCACTGGCGGACCTCCAGGTTCTGAACCACCTGGTGCTGCACAGGTTGACTACTGCCTCTGACGGGTGGGTTAGAGGGAGGGTTGGCCGGTGTAAGACCACTTTGGCGACGCACATGTGGCCGGGCAGGGAGGGAAGCCACGGGGTCTTTACGGGGTGGGACGAGCATTTCGGAGGCCGCCTGGTACTGCTCTACCGCTTCTACCAACTCTGTGGCCGTCGTTAGCTTTTGGTGGCTGATTACCCGTTTGGCCTCATAAGGCAGACCCCGTAGATACCGGTCCATAACCAGGGTCTCTATAATGTCTGCGGGGCTGCGTTTGTCCGGTTCTAGCCACCTTTTCGTCACTCTCATCAACTCATACATTTGGGACCGGGGCGTCTCTCCACTTAGGAAAGACCAGCTATGAAAACGTTGGGCCATGCTAAATTTAGTGGGCCCCTGGCGACTCAAGATCTCTCTCTTTAACTGGTCGTAGTCATGGGCAATATCGGCCTCTATATCTTGAAACGCTTTACCGGATAAGAAAGGCGCCAGAAGCCCAACCCACTGTCTCCTCGGCCACTCTTCACGAGTTGCAGTAGCTTCAAAGGCATGGAGGTATGCTTCCACATCGTCTGTCACCCCTAGTTTAGGGATGAAGTCAGCTGCCCTGGGTCTCGATTTTGGCACCTGCTGGAGCTCCTGCTCCTTCAGGTCATTTTGCGGTCATTAGCTATTGCAACAGGGCACCGCTCTCCAACATCATCTGCATCAGTGGCTCCATTTGGGATTGGTGGCCGGGTGTTTGCAGTCCTGCAAAAAGTTGGGTCAAGTCCTCCAAATCTTCACTCTCAATCATCAGCACTTTGGTCCGTCCCCCTGGCAGTTCCTTTAACTCCAAAATCACAAATCAAACAAAAAAGTCCATGAATCAACATAAAGTGTTCCGGAGGAGAAAGTGGGTGATTTTAACCATGTGTCCCTTAAAAAGACACTTACAAACTTTTATCAATATGTCTCCTGTCCAACCAGGCGGGATAAGACATTAGACCTTTGTTATGGGTCAGTAAAGAACGCTTATAAATCACTCCCACTACCCCCACTGGGCTCTGCGGATCATAACTGTGTCCATCTACTGCCCATATATAAAACGGTGTCAAAGAGAGAGAAAGCACAGACAAAGGACATAAAAGACTGGACAGAAGAATCTGTGCTCTGCCTGCAGGAATGTTATGACTGCACTGACTGTTTAAGCAGTCTTGTGGTGATGATTTGGATGAACTTGTTGATGTAACATGCTCATATGCTACCTTTTGCAGGGACATGATCATTCCTTGTAAGCGAGTTACAATTTACCCGAATAACAAACCATGGGTGACCAAATCTGTTAAGTCCAGTATACAGAAAAATAAACTCGTTTTTAAACAGGGAGCAGCCTCTGATCTGCATATAGCTACCAAAGAGCTGAAAATAGAAATTGTAAAAGCAAAACAGAAATATAAAACTGAACTAGAAAATGCATTTCCTGCTGAAAATGCGTTGGAATGCTGAAAGCTGAAATTAATTGTGAAAAAATTGCTGAAAATTAAGAAATGGGAGACTGTCTGACAAATGTTGAAGCCCGAAAGCATTTAAACTGCACTGCTGAAAAACCTTCTAGTTGAAATGTCTAACTATGGTGTCTGTAGCTGAAAGTATGAGGAAGAAGAAGGCTTTGAAAGTTGAAGAACTTTAACAGGATTTGAATATTTTCTGCATATAGATCCCATTCAAAAGAAAATTGCAAAAAGCTTAATTCAAAAAGTTTAAAGATTACAAATATGAAAAGTCAAAGCACCCCTCTCCAGAAAGAGCTGAACATTTTGATATTTGAACAATTTCTGTAGCTTAAACAAATTTCAGAAGTAGTGATATTTGTAGTAATAGTAGTAGAAGTTGTAGTTGAAGTAGAAGTATTATTAGTAGTAGAAGTATTAGTAGCATTAGAATAAGTAGTAGTAGTAGTGATATTTGTAATAGTAGTAGTAGAAGTATTAGTATTTAGAAGAAGTATTAGTATTTAGAAGAAGTAGTAGCCTAGTATCAGCAGTAGTAGTAATAGCTGTAGTAGTGGTCATAGTATTTAATATAACAGTAGTAGTAGTAGTAGTAGTAGTAAAAGTAATGGCAGTATTTGAAGTAGCAGTAGTAGTAGTACTAGTAGCAGTCGTACTAATAGCTGTAGTAGTATTAGTACTGGTAGTAGCATGAATAGCAGTAGTAGCAGTTGTAGTATAAGTAATAGTAGTAGTGGTAGCAATAGCAGTAGTGGTAGTAATAATATTGATGGTAGCAGTAATAGCACCAGTAATAGTAGCAACAGCAAAAGTTGTAGTAGAAGTAGTAGCAGCAGTAGCAGTAGTAATACTAGAAATATTAGCAGCAGTAGTAGTTGTCGCAGTATTTGTAAGAGCATTCATTATTTCAACAAAAAAAGCCTAATTTTGAGCTTAATGTTTACATACAGTTAATCCATGGGGCTTTTATTTTGAAAGGGTGGGGCTGGGTGGGGGAGGGAGGGGGAGAGGAGACATAATCATAATGTTTGACACACATAAACAGAGGTTATTAAATGACAGGCTTCATCACAAGCAGTTCAGTTAGAATTCACTCTCTGGGGCTTTTATTTTGAAATGGGGTGTGTGTGTGTGTGGGGGGGGGTGGAGGAGGGGGGGAAAGACCTCTAAAGATCCCTAAGACCTGAATGACTGTATGAGAGACACACACAGAGAGATAGAGGGAGAGGAGTGTATGTGCGCATGTGTCTGTGAGTCTGTGTGTTTATCAACATCACTAATTACTGGCTCAATCGTGAACACCTGTGTGCCTGAAGCCATTTCATGGAGATAAAACAGGGAAACACCTCTCAAACAAATCATCAAAACTCCCATAACCATAGCTCCTATTGCTCCGATATTAATAATTGAGATGAAGGCTGAGTTGAAGAACAGATCCTGTAAAAATTGTGTCTGTAGTGTAAAACATGTGGCTTAACTGGCGATCTAGAAATGGGGTACCGTGTTCTGTGGAAGATGTTTTTGAAGCAAAATGTAGCATTGGTCTCTATGGAGCAGAAAGTTGGTTTTCCTCTCAATTAACAGCATCGGTGTCAAATGTGGAAATCTGTGGGATTCCACAGTCATTTTTCTACGACAAGGACAAGATTAGCTACTTTTACATCCAGAAATTATGCATGAAGAGTGAAGATTGTGGACACAGTGGCAAAACACAAATGTTTTTTTCACAAGAATCTCAAGCTGCTCTTCACTCTAGCGGTGACATCACGCACTCTAAGCTGCGCAATACACACCCATTATAAAGTCAGAAAAGGGCTGAAAAATCATAAAAGTTAAATTGCTGCAGTTCAAAAAGTTTAAAAGATATTAAAAAGCTGAATTATGCGGCAATAGATCAGGGTTTTCTCAACATTTGAAAGTTGAAATGGTGTCTTTAGCTGAAAGTATGAGGACGTTGAAGGATTTGAAAGTTGAAGAAGTTGAAGAGGATTTGAAAATCTTCTCCATAGAAACCCATTCAAAAAAAAGTTGCTAAAAGCTTAATAATTCAAAAAGTTTAAAGGTTAGAAATATGAAGAGATATAGCAGAGATGAGCTGAAGGAGCTGAACATTTTGATAGTTGAACGGGTTCTGTAGCTTAAAAAGTGAAGAAGAAGAGTTTCAAAAAAGGGGGACGGAAGAAATAGTGGAACTAGAAAAAGCATTTCCTGCTGAAAATGCGTTGGAATGCTGAAAACTGAAATGAATCGCAAAAACATTGCTGAAAATAGATATCCAATTCAAAAACAAATTGCAAAAAGCTTAATAATTCAAAAAGTTTAAAGATTACAAATATGAAAAGTCATATCACACCTCTCCTGAAAGAGCTGAACATTTTGATATTTGAACAGTTTCTGTGGCTTTTGTTGTAGTATAAGTTGTAGTAGAAGTATTATTAGTAGAAGTATGAGTAGCATTAGAATAACTACTAGTAGTAGTAGTAGTAGTGATATTTGTAGTAGTAGTAGAAGTTGTAGTTGTAGTAGAAGTATTATTAGTAGAAGTATTAGTAGCATTAGAATAACTACTAGTAGTAGTATTGGTGATATTTGTAGTAGTAGTAGAAGTTGTAGTAGAAGCATTAGTAATTAGAAGTAGTCGAAGATGTACTATCAGTAGTCATAGTAATAGCTGTAGTATTGGTCGTAGTATTTAATATCACAGTAGTAGTAGTAGTAGTAGTAGTAGTAATAGTAATATTAATGGCAGTAGAAGATGTAGCAGTAGTAGTAGTACTAGTAGCAGTCGTACTAATAGCTGTAGTAGTATTACTACTTTTAGTAGCATGAATAGCAGTAGTAGTAGCAGTTGTCGTATAAGTAATAGCAGTAGTGGTAGTAATAATATTGATGGTAGCAGTAGTAGCAGCAGTAGTAGTAATAGTAGCAACAGCAAAAGTTATAGTAGAAGTAGTAGTAGCAGTAGTAGTAATACTATATTAGCAGCAGCAGTAGTAGTTAGAGCATTCATTTTTTTAACAAAAAAGCCTAATTTTGAGCTTGTTTAAATACAGTTAATCCATGGGGCTTTTATTTTGAAAGGGTGGGGCTGGGTGGGGTAGGGAGGGGGAGAGGAGACATAATCATAATGTTTGACACACATAAACAGAGGTTATTAAATGACAGGCTTCATCACAAGCAGTTCAGTTAGAATTCACTCTATGGGGCTTTTATTTTGAAATGGGGTGTGGGGGAGAAGGGGAGAGGAGACAGAATCATAATGTTAGATAAACACAAACCGGTTATTAAATGACAGGCTCATCACAAGCATTTCAGTTTGGATTCATTCTGTGGGGCTTTTATTTAAAAATGGCGTGTGTGTGTGTGGGGGGGGGGGGGGTGGAGGAGGGGGGAAAGACCTCTAAAGATCCCTAAGACCTGAATGACTGTATGAGAGAGAGACACACAGAGAGATAGAGGGAGAGAGAGAGACACACAGAGAGAGAGAGGGAGAGAGAGAGACACAGAGAGAGAGAGAGGGAGAGAGAGACACACAGAGAGAGGGAGAGAGAGAGAGAGAGGGAGAGAGACACAGAGAGAGAGAGAGGGAGAGAGAGAGGGAGAGAGACACACAGAGAGAGAGAGGGAGAGACACACAGAGAGAGAGAGAGGGAGAGAGAGAGAGACACACAGAGAGAGAGAGGGAGAGAGAGAGAGACACACAGAGAGATAGAGGGAGAGGAGTGTATGTGCGCAAGTGTGTCTGTGAGTCTGTGTGTTTATAAACATCACTAATTGGCTCAATCGCGAACACCTGTGTGCCTGAAGCCATTTGAAAATATTCTCCATAGAGATCCCATTGAAAATAAAAAGCTTAATCATTCAAAAAGTTTAAAGGTTAGAAATATGAAAAGTCATAGCAGACCTCTGGTGAAAGAGCTGAACATTTTAATAGTTGAACGGTTTCTGTAGCTTAAAAAATGAGTTGGTGGAATGCTTAACAGCATTCCAACAACTAGAGAAGAAGATGGCTGCAAACAACCATGGCTCAGCCTGGTCTAGCATGAAAACTATAGCAGGCCTCGGGAATTCAAAGAACAGCAGTCATGTCACTTTGGATGGCTTTAATTCAGATACTGAGTTTGCTAATGCCCTCAATCGTTTTTATATTCGCTTTGATACCTTTGATTTTAGTAATGAAATTCAGGAACTAAATTACAAACTGAAAGACAACCAGCACTTTGACATCGCCCAAAAGGATGTGGAGAAGGCCTTCCTTAAGACGAGAGTAAATAAGAGTCACGGACCCGACAACATCTGTGGCCGTTTACTTAAATCTTGTGCAAAATAACTGAGTCCTGTATTCCACTACATTTGTAATAAATCTTTACAGACACAGCATGTACCTAAGGTCTGGAAGGATGCTGTGGTAGTCCCTGTTCCTAAATCCAGTTGCCCCAAAAGTCTGAAAGATTTTAGACCGGTCGCTCTCACATCAATTTTAATGAAAACTTTTGAAAAACTGGTAAGGTCAGAAACTTGATCCCATGCACTTGATCCCATGCAGTTTGCTTACAGGCCACACAGAGGAGGAGAAGACGCCACAGTCACTTTGTTTCATCTACTTTTTAAACACCTGGAGGGGAATGGATCTCATGTCAGACTTTTATTTGTTGATTTCTCATCTGCTTTTAACACAATTCAACCCCATATTTTAACCAGCAGGCTTTTACAACAATTTGACTTCAGTCATAATCTCGTCGGCTGGATTCTTTACTTTTTAACTAACAGGACACAAAGAGTGAGAGGCAATGGAATTCTGTCTGACCAAGTCTGCTCCTCCACTGGCTCCCCACAAGGATATGTGCTTTCGCCACTATTATTCATCCTCTACACAAATATGTGTCAGAGCAGGTATGAGAATAGGACCTTCTTAAAGTATGCAGATGACTCTGTTATTGTTCGTCGGCTCCAGGACAATGAGACCAGCCACGGCCCGGTCACCGACCACTTTGTGAAGTGGTGTGATGAGTCCTATCTTCAGCTGAACATCTCTAAAACGAAAGACATGACCGTTGATTTTAGAAGACGAGCCCACACACATGAAGGGTCCATTAAGGGTCAGACAGTGGACTGTGTTGAGTCTTACAAATATCTTGGGACAATGATCGACTCAAAACTGAAATTTGAAGCAAACTGTGTAGCTGTGTGCAAAAAGGGGCACCAACGTTTGTTTTGTTTGAGGAAACTCCTATTTTCACATTGACAAAACCATGATGACCTTATTTTATCGTGCTTCTATTGAATCCATTTGATCCTTTTCTTTGGTGTCATGGTTTGGAAACCTCTTTAAAGAACAGGAACTCTCTGGATCAAACTGTGAAATGGTCTAGCAGGCTGATTGGGGAGTCACAGCTTGGCCTCGAGTCCTTGTATACCAGACAGGTGCAACAGATCACCGGCTCCACTTTAAAGGACGACCCCCACCCTCTGCACAGGGAATCTCAGCTTCTTCCTTCTGAATGGAGGTATAGGGTCCCACGGTGCAGAACAAAGCGCTATAAAAACAGCTTTGTTCCAGCAGCCATCACGCAGGTGAACAGATCATAGCATAGTGCACAGATGCTATAGAAACGTGTGTGTACTTATTTATTTTACTTATTGATTGACTGATGTTTAGCCTTGTGTCGAGATTGATGCCTCTCTCTCTATTTGCAAACCAAGTCTACCTATGGGTACAAATAAAAGCAACCTGAACCTGAACCCTCTCTCTCTCTCTCTCTCTGTTCCATACATTCATACTGCCCTCATTCTCATATTGACCTGCTGACGCCTCTGGTTGTGTTTCAATGGTCGGGGCTGTCAGACACACACACACACACACACACACCTCTGGGTTGGTTCATATCAGTGTGCTCTGCTCCGCTTCAACACACCTCGCTGTGTGTGTCAGAGAGGGTGATGGACGGGAGGAAGGAAGGAAAGGATGGAGGAAGAGAGGAGTGGGTGTCAGAGGGGCAACGCGAGAGAGGGGTAGTGTGTGTGTGTGTGTGTGTGTAGGTGTGTGTGTGTGTGTGTGTTTTCCAGCATTTTGTTCTGAAATTTAATTTATTTTTGTCGAGGAAAGACGAAATACAGATAAGAGAGGTTCTCTTTGAAGGAGAGGACCGGCCCTCTGTCCACCATCAAAGGGCACACACACACACACACACAATGGGTGGTCGAGGGACAGAGCGGCGGCTTTTCTGAATTTTAATCGAAGTCTAATTGCTGCGGTGCCCAATCATAACCGCCCACGCTGCTCTCTCTCACACACACACACACACACACACACACACACACACACACACACACACACACACACACACACACACAGAAAGTGAATATACTGCATTTATTTGAATACATAAAGCAGGCTCGGAGCCAACACCTGGACACTTGTGTTTTTTCATGTGCACGCTTTCTACAAAGGGGGTTTTAAATAAGCGTGTGTATGTGTGGTGGTCAGTGTACAAGAATATAAACTCCATTAATATGCTAAATGTTCCTGTGTTGAGATAATAGCTTAAATAATAGCAGGAGGGAAAAAGTCTTCAAAGCTGACTGGAGATGAATACCCAGAGAAGCAGCTGTTGGCCTAGTTAGCAGGCCTGTCCTTAACACAGGACCTCTGATCACACAGCCTCGCATTACACAAGCTCATGGACGCTCACACACACACACACACACACACACGCACACACACACACAGCCTGAACTTAAACACACCCACACAAGCTGCCAGCTCCAGGCGAACTTTGCCAGAGACCTTGGCTGACCTCCCCGAACCATCTCACCATCGCTTGTTATTATGCATGTGTGTGTGCTTCCGTTTGTTCTGGGCCTGTGTGTGTGTGTGTGTGTGTGTGTGTGTGTGTGTCTGATTTCGCTGTACTGTAGAATCTCATAATCCACCAGGCCCCTCGGGTCAATACTTAATGACTTTTCTGCCAAATATCCCAAGGCTCCGCCACCTTCCTGACCCACTTCCTTATGAAAAAAGAGGCCCCACATTACATGTCATATACTGTAAAAAATTCACTAGATCTATTGCTGGCATCATAAAATGTGGGGCTGTAAAATAATGTATGGCAGCTACTGGGAGATATATTCCAGCCGCAGGATGTGACAAATGTCCATCCAGGCAGCAACCTCCGGAGTAAAGTGTGAAAGTCTTAAAGCTGCATTCTCCCTAGTGTCCACCAGGGGGCGACTCCTCTGGTTGTATAGAAGTCTATGAGAAAATGACTCTACTTCTCTCTTGATTTATTACCTCAGTAAACATTGTAAACATGAGTTTATGGTCTCGATCTCTAGTTTCAAGTCTTCTTCAATACAGCATGACGTTCATTTAGTACATTATGGTCCATTTAGAGTCAGACAGACCATAAAGCAGGGGATGCTTTAGGGCGGGGCTACTGTGATTGACAGGTTGCTGCCGCTACCAGAGACGTCTACAGCGTCTCTACGTCACTCCTCCTCATTCCAAATATGGTCACTTCTGTTCATCAGGTGCAAAAAAGCCAAGATGGCGACGGCAAAATCGCCGAATTCGAGGCTTCACAACGGCAGTTTACAAACCAATGGGTGACATCACGGTGACTACTTCCACTTCTTATATACAGTCTATGGTCCCATCACTTGATGTGATTTGTGGGAAATGAAGTCCTTCGATAGCCATTGAAGCATATAGTAACTTAGCAAATGTTCCAAAGTAATAGAATAGTTCAACGCTTTAGGAAATATGAATATTTACTGTCTTTGCAAGAGTGAGATGAGAGGAGAGCAATACCACTCTCATGTCGAATACACACCTGGAGTCAATTAGCCTAGCTTAGCATAAAGGTTTGAGGCAGGGGGGAAACAGCAAGCTCACAAATTGACACATTGTTTGTCGTTAGCCGAATCCAAAAAGCTGCAATGTGGCGTACATTAGCGTGGGCAAGTGCAGCCACTTTACCAGTAAAGGTCTCCATCGCATCAATTAGTTATTTCTTTCTGCTTTAGACTCAAAATGTGCAAGTTGAAAATGTTTTACTTTTAGATTTATTACTTGTATTATGTTATGTAAATTCAAAAATCTACAATAAACAAGAAGAAAAGGAGATAAGCTGGAGGAAAATGACATATATGTTCATATGGTGTGGAAGTACCACTGCTAGCTAACAGCTAGAGATAATACCTGTGCAGTCAGTACATTTGCTGGTTGTGGTAAAAAAAAAAGAAGAAAATACAAAACAAACAACAGACTGCTTTGCGTTCAATCCTAACTCTATTGTCTGTGTGTACCGGCCCTGTTCAGACCTGGCATCAACATGCGTCTTGGTGATCCGATCACAATTGCAAAGCTCTAAATACATCAGTTCACACACGGCAGTAGAATGACTCCCTTCAGTGACCACTTGTGATCAGATCTCCCTTCCGTGCTCTATATGTAAATAAACACGGATCAACATTTGCAGTTGCACAGAATAAGTGCATTGCTGCTAGTAACCAGCGGGAGGCAGCAATGCACTTCCTGTGCGGAGCCTATCGAAGATTAAAGGAACAGGAAGAAGAAATGAAGCAAGTGCAGCCTGGGTCACAGTGATGTATCTCTACAGGCTTTTTGAAATGTTCAGACGTTGTAGACGAAGCCAGCTTCAGTGATTTGAGGACCAACTGGAGATGAAGAAAAGGGTCAACAAAAGGATAGCTGTGGCTTTGATGATGTCATTTCCTGTTACTCTTTTTGGATGAAATGAAGTAAGCATGCAATATGTACTCTAAGACGCCCTCTACAATAAAGGCAGCTTATTAAACCACAGCGATGAAGAGGAGCAGATGGGAATGTTCTGATGACTGATGATGCTGCTGAGAGCCTTGGCTTCTGGTGTCAAACTCAGGCTAAAGGTATCCTGATTTATTTTAGGTCACTAGCTCTATGCATTAGCCACATCGTTGCTCGTAGCAGCCTGCAGTAACATCTACAGCCGTAGGATTGTAACACTGAGACATCAAGACAGACGAGGTGCAACCCCAGCAGGTTGAAGTGGCTCAAACATAACTGCCATTTGAACTTTTTGCTGACATATGCATAATGGTATGCCTCGTGCTGGAGTTAGATCAAATGCATCGTAGTGGCTGCTTGAGTCCACAGAGCTCATTGTACATCAGCTCCTCTCTTTCGCTCTTCTTATTTTCGTTCCTGAACACAAACTGTTTCATATCCCTCTATTGTCCTTTATGTGGTAAGTACTGCATATGGGCTTGTTTGGATTGAGTCACACGGAGTTATAAAAGTACCAGTGGAGCATAACTACTGTATTCTACACACATTGAGCCTCCAGCAGGAAATTAGTTCAGTCCAAGGCATACACCACATACTGCGTTCACTACGTCTCTCTCTCTCTGCAATGATGCTACTGACCAACGGTTTGTCCCTCGGTAACGCTCCCCTCCATGAGCAACAAAGCAACTGTGTGTCTCAGGGTGTTCTCAACGACACACATGCACAGCACTGCAGGATGAGATAGAGCTGGATGGTAAGCAGTCATCAGGGCTTACAATACATCTGAACCTCTAATAGTGCCGAACATCAAATGTTCCTACCATCTATGGAAGAGTTTTCTGCGTTGAGTGAGATGGAGATGCGTCTTCCATTGTTCGTAGCGTTCCTTTCGTCATGCTGCGTTCATGCTACGAGCGACGGAGCAACAAAGCGGCCGAGCGTGGCCGGCTCAGCTGCTTGTTGACGTGTCGTTAAACAGCTCTGGGATGATGGAACCAGGCGGAGACCTCCGGTTCTGCCGAGTGAAGTCAATGTGGAAGTGTCTTAAAAGTAGAACCTGAGCCTTCATAGTTTGAAGTGTAGGGCGTAGGGAGTCAGACTCCCGTTGTGTGGATCAGTCTTTGCCCCAGCAGAGGTTAGGCTACATACATATTAAGTGATGCAAGATCCTCTGTTTGGACTCTGCCCCTCTTTGTTCCCTCCATGGTCAGCCTGTCGAGACGGTTTGCTAATTGTTAATGGCACGAGTTGAATTTAATGCTAAACCTTCCCCCATGAACTGATCTGATTCCATTGAAATTGATTGATTTAGCAGCAAAAATATGTCTGGTGTGACATAGCATTCATTGAGGTTTTTTATGGCCACTTTGGTGCAGCAGACCAAACCGCAAACAAAATATTGACATCTATGGATTATAGTTGAAATGGCTGATGTGTTCACAAGCAATTGCCAATTTAAAGATCCAGCAGACAGGGAGCAACATGAGTATTGATTTGGAGTTGTGTTTCTGGCATCCTGGGGAATGTTAGGCTGATATTCATTGTCCTTAGGTCGGGTCACCGCCGACTGAGAGAGATATCTGTCCCTTAAGCTGCTACATGCTACGCTATGGTCACCAGCTAGATGCTAACTCTGTCTGCTGAGACTCGACCGCTACAGTAAAGCTACAGGCCATGAAAGCACAACGATGAGCTGAAGACATTCTGTAACGCAGAGTTCATCAGCTGTGAGTATAACCTGACGTTATTGAGTCTTTGATTCCCTTAATATAACCATTTACAAATTGATAAAGGTAACGATGTTTACGCCATGCACTTCCTCATTGATATTAACACAATGTGACAATGGGAGGGACTTAGGTCTATGCCCGTATTAAGAACACACGTTTGACAGCTGACTTTGCAGTTGCATAGCAACAACAAAAGGACACTTTCAAGCCGGGGCTCTCAGTTCCATGCATCATCGTTACGTTCTGTGTGATTTGGGCCCACAATGTCCCAATTTGTCCTTCTGGTAAAGACGTTTTGCAAACCCGGATTAGCAAAATTACTGGAAATGCATATCCCACTGGTTGCAACTGCCTTTATGAACGAAAAACTATAATGATGTGTATGCTTGTTAAACAGGCTGCATTTGATCTTATGCATACTTATTCATCCGTGCTCAACTCTGTTGCACCGGAGAGTTGACTGACAGCAAGATCGGGAATATCGCCATGCGGTGTCTGAAACCCGAGAGAATGAACTACTCTCACACACACAGATGCATTTACTCAGCCTCTGCCTGTCACTCTGACACACACTCTGTGTGCCTCCGTCTCTCAGGGAGCAGATGCAGGTGTGTTTAACCCTTTGACGTCGAGGGGAAGACAGTTACATCATGTTCCACTTTTATCCAAAGGAGAGATCACAATCACAGGCCAGGCCATGTCATCTAAACCAGTGTTTTTCAACCTTTTCTGAGCCGCGGCACATCTTTTACATTAAAAAGACACCAACAACCAAAAAAATTACAGAATGACACCTTTTAGCATAATACAGCAGATATGCAGGGGTGTCAAAGTCAACCTCAGGGAGGGATGCTGAGGGCCAAATAGAGTCACCATTTAATAAACAGGAGAGGAGGGATATTGGACAAAGTGCAAAAATAAATAGGCTACATTGCTTCATGTAATGTAATATTGTATATGTGCCAGAGCCAGATGTTTGGCATCTTTTCTTGGCTGCCAGTTCATTCATATCTGGGGTTCGGTTCTGTGGAAACCCTCACGATGGAGTGAAGGTGCATCAATGAGACTCCTGTGTGGGTTTGTGTTCATCTTCATCACAGAGAACAGCTGCTCACACAAGTACAGGTGTGTGCTTCCAAACATGCAGAGCGTTTGAGCAGCATGGAGGCGGAGTTAAGGCATCGTTTCAGGGTGAAGCTTGGAAACTGCAGCGCCCTCAGAGTCACACTTTGCCTTGAGTGTCATCACACTCGAGGTCTATCAGCTCCACAAGTGCTCTTTACACCTCAACTGCAAACGGATTGCCGAGCAGTTCAGATTTACATTTCTGAGCTGCAAAGTCGGCAAATTGCAGAGTGAACTCTGTGCCGAGTGCACCAGTTTATCAGCAACATGTGCAGTCGGGAACACAGCGGTGGAGACTTTTACTGCCTCACACATGTCTGTGATCACACATGTCTGTAATCACACATGTCTGTGATCACTCGTGTCTGCGATCACACGTCCGTCCCTGAAGCTGGAGGTTCAGCGCATTGAGATGCTTCGTTATGTTGCACATAAAGTCAGCTCACATCACCACTTTTCGTCCCGGAGCTCTGTGGTGTGGCGGGCCAGTTATGATAAACATGATATTTTCTGGCCGGATATACGCTGACGATTTAATGACAAGTCTCTCAATGTGTTGATCCTGATGAGGCTTTTCATCTGGGTTATGTCGTCCAGGGCCCAGTTCAGAGTCTGCATTTTTCCTTTTCAAATATTTCTCCATCGCTGCTCGTCTCGTCTCGCGCGTCATTTCATTCTACTGTCCTACATAAACACGTCATTACTGCGCTACCTACTGCCCCCCACTGGCATGGAAGAGTATGTATTACTTAGCCAGACACTATGTTGCAGCTCAGACGCTCAACAATGGAAAATTATTTGTAACAACTAAATCATATCTTTTTTGACTGATTAAGTGAAATTGGACATTGTCCCACGACACACCTGGCGATCTCTCACGGCACACTGGTGTGCCACGGCACAGCGGATGAAAATCACTGATCTAAACAACATAATCCACGTACAATCCCACGTACTGTTTTTCTCTAAACACACTAATCAGCAAAATAACATGTTAAAGTAGACATGAGGGGTGTTACAATAAGTGTGATGGTATTGAACCAGGCGGCAACCTCCGGTTCTTTAAGTGAAGTCAGAGCTTCATGTGTTAAAGCTGCATTCTCTCTAGTGTCCACCAGGGGGCGACTCCTCTAGTTGTATAGAAGTCTATGAGAAAATGACTCTACTTCTCTCTTGATTTATTCCCTCAGTAAACATTGTAAACATGAGTTTATGTCTCAATCTCTAGTTTCAAGTCTTCTTCAATACAGCATGATGTTCATTTAGTACATTATGGTCCATTTAGAGTCACACAGACCATAAAGCAGGTGATGCTTGAGGGCGGGGCTACACGGTGATTGACAGGTCTCTAACAGACCATAAAGCAGGGGATGCTTTAGGGCGGGGCTACTGTGATTGATACGTTTCTACCAGAGCTGCAGTCCAAATATGGTTACTTACGTTCACTGGTTGCAGAAAACCAAGATGGCGACGGCCAAAATGCCAAACTCGAGGCCCAAAACTGTATGGGGACATCACGTGAACGACGCCCACTGATTATATATCGTCAATGGTCATGTCTTATTTATCTGATTATGTCTGTTTGAAATCCTAAATAAAGACCACTGGCCAAAGACCACTGATTTAAGATAGAATAAAAAGGTTTCTGCTTCTTGGAAGGTAATCAGAGTGGTATGGATCAGGCAGAAGGACTTCAGAAGAGAGAAAGCAGCAGAAATGTACGAGAGAAAGAAAGGAGGGAGCTGTGTTTACGTTCTTCAACCCAGAGTTACTCACAGTGATCCTGAAAGATGAAGCGACCTTTTGTGGGGGCTTAGCTGGCATCGCGGCTCATGAACTTTTGTTTCAACACCCCCTTGGGATGAGACCCGGTGAACCCTCCATTCGTTAAACTTCTACCCTTCTGGACCTTCATCCTAACAGACCACGACTGGATGAGGGAACACACGCCCACATTGGTGGAGTTTGATGAAGACTTGCTGCAGCAGTCAGATTATGAAACTGACAAACAGACCAGATATAAATACACAAACAAAAGAAAAATAACTCTATCTGTTTGGAACCAGAGTCACTACGATCTGCTTAACACCTTCAGTTGAAATGCTTTTTGGGTGATCGGATTGTTTGGCCACATGGAACAACAGGTGAAACACGCATTGAGGGTGGATTGTGATCTGATGGGCCTCCGGAGGTGGTCAGGTACTCAAGTGTAAATGCAGTTGTGTTTACTGTCCGCATGCAACAGCCAGGTGGCCGTAAAAAATATTGAATCGTACGCGACTCTTCCAAACCAGCGAAGAAGCAGCCATTAGCCAGCTGGAGAGTGAAGCTATTAGCAAGAGAGAAGCAATGGCTAAGCAGCTAGCATGTGACGGTCGGTTGTTTGGGCTGGACACAGCAATCGGATCTCAGTTGGACCTCCATTGGATCTCAATGTGGACGCTGGATATTAAGTGTAATATTTGATTAGCATCAAGCCTCTTTTCCTGCTAACATAATTGACACAATTCATTGCCCATGACGGCGTGTCCAATTATCACAGTTTAAGCATTGCTGTATCTTCGCTGGAATTAAATTGGTGTGATTGAATTACTTGTCTTCATACACATTTAATGAAACAACCAAAAAGCTCCTGAAGCTACGTGGCCCATAATGATTTCATTTTGCAAAGTACCTCAAAAGTAATTTTGCAGGATGGATGATGTCTTGGAGCATCCAAGTCATCCTGTGTGGTTCCAGTGTGCGATACATATAAAAGAATAAGTACGTTCTCAAATATTAGGTCTATAGTTTCCCTCAACTGCAGTGAGTAATCACTCTGCTGCTGTTAACCAAGAGTTATACTGTCCTCATTCATCATGTATTAGCATATATGTGCTAATACAGTGCGTGAAGTAGCATTTATTTACTGAAACAGCCAGAGGACCAGTTTTAACAACCTTTAAATCCAGACTAAAAACTATTGATTTCAATTTGCATTTGAATGTTTTGTGCTGTTTTCCTTCCTTATCATCATTCTGTTGGATGCGTATGATTCGGTTGTGCGCGCGTCCCTCTCTGTGTCCGTCCACAGCCGAAGGACACATTGTGACTGCGGAGAGAACGTTATATGTCTGCGTCATCGTTTTCAGAACGTCTCCATCCAGATTACAACGCAACCCCAGAGTTCAGCAGATTCATGCACATATTACCCTTTACCCCTGAAAGTAGAACTACAAATCACCCTTGAGTGAGAAAATACTATTTTTGTGATTTAGGAGTAGTGACCCGTTTGGAGCTTAAAAATAATCTGTTTGGATAAATATTGCGAGAGAAAAACATCCTGTGCAGGCTGCCAACCTTTCAATGATGGCTGTCCAGCTGTTTGTGGTGATAACAGCCTAAATGCTACATGTGACATTTTAAATTCCAAGCAAAGCAAGTTTCTCTCAGGCAGTTGAGACACATACATTTGAGCTCAGCTGCAGGTATCCAGAACTATGTGGCTGAGGTTTATTAATAGCAGTGTAATATATTATGTGCTCCCTTGACAGAAACTAGATGAGTGTGTGTGTGTGTGTGTGTGTGTGTGTGTGTGTGTGTGTGTGTGTGTGTTTTGAGGGCCGATAGGTTTTTTAACCACAGAGTGAGGACATTTTTGGAAAGTGAGGACATTTTGGTTTCTGAGTCCTGTTGGAGGGTACAGACTTGGTTTTAAGCGTCAGGTTAGGGTGAGAGCTGGTGTTAGACCTTTATTTGTGATGATTAGGGTCAGGGTCCTCACAAAGATAGAAGTACAGGGATGTGTGTACTTTCGGCTCACTATGAAGATTCTTTCTGCCGATGCACAGTAATGTGAGACTGAGCCAGCTGAGCCCCAACAGAAACAGCTGTGTTCAAATACACCGAGGGCACTGATGTAACACACGCAGCAACACACACACAAGAACACACACGCAGCAACACACACACAAGAACACACGCAGAAACACACACACAAGAACACACATGCAGCAACACACACACAAGAACACATGCATATTAACACACACACAAGAACACACGCATATTAACACACACACAGCAACACACACACAAGAACACACACACAGCAACACACACGCATATTAACACACACACAAGAACACACACACAGCAACACACACAAGAACACACACAGAAGAACACACACACAAGAACACACACGCAGAAACACACACAAGAACACACACGCAGCAACACACAAACAAGAACACACGCAGAAACACACGCACAACACACACACAAGAACACACACGCATATTAACACACACGCAGCAACACACACGCAGCAACACACACGCAGCAACACACACACAAGAACACACACGCAGAAACACACACAGAAGAACACACACGCAGAAACACACACACAGCAACACACACAAGAACACACGCAGAAACACACACGCATGAATTATGGAAGGTCATTTTGCAATTGTGCAAAAGACGAGGGCACAACAAAGGTCACTCAAACTTGTGTCGCAGTAAAGGAAGTCAAGTCGTGAAGGCAATGACGTCATAGAGGATTCAGCCTGTTCCACGCTGGGTCCATCAGCAGATGAATGATGACAGAAGAGGCCGTTCTCATTTCATAAATCGGTTGAAACGTGACTGCCGTGATGTAAGAGCTGCAGATCCTCTTAGCCGTTTGCTGAAATTTTCGATAAGAAGGGATGTAATGAAATCCTCATTTGTTTTTGAATCGGTACATTTCGGTGACACTACTTTACCTCCCGCCCTGGGCTAAGAGGGATGTGGGCAAACAGACAGGAATCACATGATGGCAGGATGAGTAGAGTAAATGGCTGTAATGCTTCAGAGAACTGTGCTTTTATAGGCGCCACCTTTGTACAGTGTGGAGACGATGATTAACGCCGTTCCACAGAGGGAGGAGTGTGATAAGGGCAGATGTGGGAATGGTGAGGATGAAATAGGTGAGCTACAAGAGCAGAAACACTTTAATAATTGTGACAAAAATCATAACAACAAAGAATACAATTTAAAAAGAAAACAGCAGGACGTAGAGCAAGTCTAATAAAGAGGTTTTAAGACTTGAGTACCGGTCAGTGATCTCTACATGAAGGATGTAACAGAGTATATTCTTAATAATAATACTACAGTCACCTTTAACAATGGTCAAAAAGTTATTTTGGACATTATTGCTTTCAGTGACTGAGTCTTTATTTTTAAGCTAGGGGAAAAACCAGGACATTATTCAATTGTTAATACGAACGCAACAATGTTTAAGTAGCATTTAGCCGCTCACGGTGGAACTGTTGAAGAATAAGCATATGCGACCTCATATCATTTGTTATGTTGAACCCGGTATATTTGGTTTCATGTAAACTGTTGAACTTTACTGCTGCCAGTACGCATTAACAGAACGTTGTGATGAAGTCGCTCTGGGAGCGAAAACAGTTCCCAGAAAAGGGCGTAGAAGTACAAGTTCTGACACCCCAGAGTTCAGACAGGAAGCAGTGTCAGTCTCCCATTAGAGCAGTTACTCACCCAGAACCACACAGAGACTCACGACCCACGGCCACTTCAATCAATTACATCAAAAGTAAACAGTCGAGGAGTTAAACTAAATAACCTAATCCAAGTTAAAACTAACGCAGAATAGGATCATTAAATGTGGATCTTAAATATCAGATCTCTATCATCTAAAGCTGTACTAGTAAATGTAGCTCAAGTTCAGTCAGGAAGACATTCGCTTGTGATCTGTCTCTCCTCTCCTGGTAATTACTCTATCAGCTGATTGGGGGCGTGCACTGTTAAGCAACCAACCGGATTCGGCACACAGTTTCCTTCAGCCAATCAGATCGTTGCTGTCAAACGTTAAAGTCTTCTCCTCTCTGCTGCTGTCAGTTGTCATTTCAGCGTTAAGCAGATGTGACCCGCCTCCACCCCAGTCTCCTCCAGTCAGCATCACAGCCAGCATCACTGTCAGCATCACAGCCAGGCTCCTGATGCATCATCAGTGCAGCAACTGCTTTCACCACCACCAGTGTCTGGACTCCAGGGGGGATTAGGCCTGTTGGACCTCAGTACCCCTACCTCACTGATAGTACTTCAGGATGGAGTCCAGTCGCCAAAGACTTTGCACTTTTCCTATTTGACGCTTGTATAATAAATCATTCTTAAATTATAAAACAAGTCTCTCCTGATTGAAATGAACTAATATCAGATAATCATATTGATTTATTTTGTCTTACTGAAACCTGGCTGAGTGATGAAGAATATCTCAGCCTAAATGAATAAACTCCACCAAGTCATATCAATACTCACATTCCTCGAGGGGCCGGCCGAGGAGGTGGAGTAGTAAAAAAGTAAGTAAGTAAAATTTATTTATAAAGTGCTTTTTACAGACATAAGTCACAAAGTGCTTAACAGGGCAGAATTACAAACATGAAAACACAATGTGACCATGGGGCCAATACTTTACATGCACACAGAAAATACTAAATTGAAACAGTTTAAATGCAGGTCTAGGGCACGAGTTTTACCCAAACGCCAGTCTGAAGAGGTGAGCGTAGAGGTGCAGGCAGAGCATCCCACATCCTCGGAGCCACTGCCTCAAAGGCTCGGTCACCACGGGTCTTAAGGCGAGTGGGTGGGACTGACAGAAGACCAAACACGCATTTAACTAAAATGCGGCCGATGACATTTAGGGTGAATAATCCTATATTCTTTATCAAATACATATCGCAGGGAAAAAAAGTATTGCAATGTCAGCTTTTTCAAATAACATGCTGCCTTAACTGGACATATTGCCCGGCCCTAGTTCTGTTACTACTACCCTCCAACCTCCAGAGCAGCCCAGTGCTGTTCTTCACGTTCTGATGATGGTACTTGTGACTGTTTCCCAAACGGCATGAAAACACAGCAGTCACAGCACTTCTTGTGAAAATGGACTGACGTGTAAAGGAACTCAACTGTAGCCGACTGTAAACCCCTCGAGTGTCATCATTAGGCTGTCTGCACATCCATCCCACATCATACTGCATCTGATGATGCACGGGTCTCTACTCAAAGGTCAACCTTCAACTCAAACCCAGGCGACCATCCTGAGGGTGACTTCAGTTTTAGAAACAGCGTCGATACTACAGGTGCTACTATAAGAGGGGGAAAATCGAACAATTATTCAGTGCACTAAGGCAGCAGTGCAGAGAGAGACCGCTGAAGTTAATGACCTCAATTTGTAAAAGTGCCGGCCCTTGATGGAGGCGGCTTAACGAAGATTGATGCTGACTGTATGCGGGGGCAGCAACCAGACGCTGCGGAGGATAGGTATTACATGCTGGTGGTACGGGGGCAGAGGCACGGGCAGATGATGTTAATGGTAAGAAAATGGAAGTGGAGTGAATGAAAAGGTGGAGGAGACGGATGAAGCTGTGGAAGAGGATGGGGATGGACTCTGGGGAGAGCAGTGGAAAGCTACAGGATGCAGAGAGAAAGCCTGAGAATAAAAATCTGAAAGGATTTGTCCTACAAAGCAACCAAAAGAAGCAAAAGTGTAGCTGAAGCTAATTATATATTTCTATTAATAATTCGATTTTTCTATTAATCGATTAATTGTTTCATCATAAAATGTGATTGGTATTTAAGCTTAAAGCTAAGAGGAACTTAAACTTTGTGTTGGTTTTGGCGGTCCCTGTCACCAGACTCCCTTCAGGAAACTTCTCTTACTGCAGCAGGGTCTGACAGTCTGTCCGGCTCAGTCCTGGTTCTCCCGTGCCTCCCTTCTCTCTAGCGCAGAGGTAGCCAGCACGGTGCACCTGGTCGCCCGCAGGGACCACGTGACTCGCCCGCAAGGTATGTTCTAAAAATAGCACAAGTATGAAGGCAAATCACTGTCAAAATATGAGCGTGCAAATGACATCCATGAGCGCACGTCTGTAGAGGTCCCGCGCTTGCAAATGAAACAGCAGCGCACGTATATTACTATGACGCGTGCTTTCACATCACTCCACACAGAATATCTCTGCTCGCGTGGGCAAACCTGCACCTGTGAGGAGAAAACCCTCCTTTCAGCGCGAGGGTGTCCTCCAGAGCAGTGATTCTCAACTGGTGGGTCACGACCCAAAAGTGGGTCGTGACCTGTTTTCAGTGGGGCTTTGCCTGCCAAAAAAAAAAATGTTGTGATTTTATTTTGAAGGGCATTTTTTATGCAGCGGAATTATTCCAGCATTTACGGCACTTGTTCAGCGGTGCAGGAAAAACACCGACCGATGCGTTGTGTATGGGGTCAGATCAGTCTCAATAATCACAAATGCACACAGAAAGATTCACAAATGCGTACAGAACAATTCACAAATATATTCGATTTACAAATGCACGCAGAACGATTTACAAATGCACGCAGAATGATTCACAAATACATTTCAATGCACAAATAAATAAATTACGATTTATATGAATGTAAAAAGTAATCACAAATATATTTCTGCATTTGTAAGTATTTCTGTGTGGATTGTTTACATTTGTTTGTGGATTTGTATGCATTTATTTGTGGATCGCACTGCATTTCTT
Source organism: Lycodopsis pacificus (assembly GCA_028022725.1). Taxonomy (NCBI): domain Eukaryota; kingdom Metazoa; phylum Chordata; class Actinopteri; order Perciformes; family Zoarcidae; genus Lycodopsis; species Lycodopsis pacificus. The sequence continues at coordinate 421,481 of CM051699.1, read as the reverse complement.
TACAGATCTCTCCACGGATTTTTGAGACTCCCCTGACGTCGCTAGATTCACAAATATGCGTTTTTTCAACATTCTCTTTTTCAACCAATCACATGAGCGCAGCTCCCCCCCCTCCCCTCCCCACGAGGGTGGCAGCGTTAGTTACGCAATTTGCGGAAGCGACAGGGGGAGCTCAAAGGCACTTCGTATAAATATATACATACATATAAATATATTCATATAGATACATACCTATATATATATATACATACTTATATATGTATATATATCCAAATCAATAGGTTATATGGGTTGCTATCATTCTAAACAGTACAATGCATATTATCCAGGTTTACAATTTGAATTCCTTCAGTCTGCATGAAAGTGTGTATCGTTGCCATGGCAACATGTACCAATTGATGTTAGCCTATATTAGCTTGCTAATGAAAACGAGTAGCCATACTATTACAATTCGGCCTTTTTTTACTAAACTAATTACAACTACCAACAGTCAGTGGTGTATAGTAACGAAGTAGAAATACTTCGTTACTGTACTTAAGTAGTTTTTTTGGGTATCTATTTGCTAATTATTTCTGTTGACTTTTACTTTTACTTCACTACATTTTGCAAAGAAAACTGATACTTTTACTCCGATACATTTCCCCTGAAACCTTCGTTACTCGCTACAAAATCAAATCAATCTTTAGAAATAAAATGAATGGTGAGAGCAGCGTCGGGGACTGTGGTGGAACACAGACTGCAAGAAGCAGGTTTGTGAATCAGTGGTGCTAGCAGCGAGTTAAATCATTGGTTAATCACGTTAATGCGCAATTGCAAACAAGTGCTCTCAAAGCACTTGTTGTGTTTTGATTCCCAGGATGCTACATGCTATAAGCTAGCGGGCGACTACCTGAGTATAATTCCACTCTACGATGACTGATTTCATGATGGAAGCAGAAATGGAAGCACCTGCTACTCCCGCAACAAACGACGGTGGTGACGAAGACCAACACCCGTGGATCGCTAGCGAGTTAGTGAGCTGAGGAAGTGTTGACAGTTGTGACACCATAGGATTGACGGGAGCCGAGAGAGCGCAGCATTAGCGTTAGCATTAGCGTTAGCATTAGGGTTAGCATTAGCGTTAGCATTAGGGAAATCCTTCGCAGCTGTGTGCAAGCTGTCTGTGACGCTGAACACACCTCTACCTGCCTCAGCGGCCTGTGAAAGGCTATTTAGCATCGCAGGACGAGTCTTCAGCCCAAGAAGAGCGAGCAATTTTGAAAACCAACTTCTTTTGAAGATGAACATGTTTCAGTTTCAAGTAATGACTGGGTTACTTTCGGTGCTGCTTTAGTATTGATCATGTTTTGATATCTGAGTCATGTTGTGGATGATCAGATGGAGTTATGATGGCAGCAGTCGCCCAATTGCAGATTCAGCTTGAGCAAAACCTTTGTCTATTGTGTTCAAATCAGGCCCATAGGAGTTTACAAGGCAGCGTCCTTTCTCTAAACACTGACCTGATGCATCAAGGGGATATTTTTTGCTGAACACAATATTATGCATTTGTCCTCTACATCCTCTAGTCGGAATGAGCAGACTTATAAACGCACTGTTACTACTCCTTCATAGTGTCATATTGCTTTTCGGAGAATTATGATGATACATTCATAGTAGATGCAAAAGTATACTTATGTACAATATGTTATGTTGAACAATTGTTGCTCCTGATGGATCACAGCCAGCCCAGTTATGTTCAACACAGCTCCATGTCCTTGGTCATGGTGCCACAGCACTTAAAAGAATAAACTTCATCATTCTCACAATTCTGACCCTTTGCTTTTTTATGAACAGCATTTACTTTTACCTTCAATGAACAGGTTATGATGTTCATTTAATGTTCAGGTTATGATGTACATTTAATATCAGAAAATTACTTTTGTACTTAAGTACAATAAATATCAGATACTTTAAGACTTTTACTCAAGTAGTATTCTAATAGGTGACTTTTTACTTTTACTGGAGTAGTTTTCCAGTAAGGTATCTTTACTTTTACTCAAGTATGGCTTTTGAGTACTTTATACACCACTGACAACAGTCATACCTTCAATGACCTTAATATATTGTCACATAATGTCAAATAACAACAAATAAAGGCTAAACTACCGCGGAACCGCACCAAAATGGTGGCGCTTGCAACAGAAAGTGCCTTTGAGCTTCCCATGTCGCTTCCGCAAATTGCGTATCTCTAACGCTGCCACCCTCGTGGGGAGGGGAGGGGGGGGAGCTGCGCTCATGTGATTGGTTGAAAAAGAGAATGTTGAAAAAACGCATATTTGTGAATCTAGCGACGTCAGGGGAGTCTCAAAAATCCGTGGAGAGATCTGTAAAGAAATGCAGTGCGATCCACAAAGAAATGCATACAAATCCACAAACAAATGTAAACAATCCACACAGAAATACTTACAAATGCAGAAATATATTTGTGATTTCTTTTTACATTCATATAAATCGTAATTTATTTATTTGTGCATTGGAATGTATTTGTGAATCGTTCTGCGTGCATTTGTAAATCGTTCTGCGTGCATTTGTAAATCGAATATATTTGTGAATTGTTCTGTACGCATTTGTGAATCTTTCTGTGTGCATTTGTGATTATTGAGACTGATCTGACCCCATACGTTGTGAATCACATCACGTGATGTGATGTCACGTGAATATGAGTATTCTGACATGTTTCCTGACTTGAGTGAGATGTTCACACACCGTGACACACGGGGAGAGACGAGGATATAGAGAGCAGAGCAGGACTGTTGAGCTGTGAAAGTCAAATCATAGGACGAGCTCCAAAAGAGAGAAATGTCCAGAGAGACCAGAGTCATTAGACTCTGACTGGACAGATTCATAGAGGTGAATTCTTCAAACACTAATTTGTCTTTTTAGAAGATGAGAAAAATAAAATATAAATTGAGGCTTTTTCACTTCACGCTGAATGAACTGAGTTTAAAGCTGCAGATCATTTCAGTGAAAATATTATTTCTAAAATGAATTTTGTTAGGTAATTAATTTTTTAATCCAGCTGTTATTTTACTTGAAATGAGAATAACATTTATTTATGTATTTCTACGTATTATTTATAATCCATCCAGTTAAATTTGAAAACTGAGAATAATATTTGTTAAAATATAATTGATGTGTACTTTCTTTATTTGATTTGACAGTTGTTTACTACACAGAGACGTTACTACTACTAGACTTCTTCAATATAAATATACCCAAATTATATATTTTGGGTGGTGGGTCCCGGCTTGTCATTAAGGGGTGATGGTGGGTCCCGCAGCCAAACCAGTTGGGAACCACTGCTCTAGCGCTCACTCCTATCACCGCTCTTCTGCTCCTAAAACTTTCACCTGCTCGCTCGCGAGTAGTTTTTCTTTTTGACACTAAGGGGGCGGTCCCAGTCACTATTGTACAACTACATTTAATTGGTTACAATCCTCGTCTTTGGATTGGCCTCTGGAGTGGCCATCGCTCTGATATCAATCTTACATAACTGATCATTTGTATAGAGATAGGACAGAGTTCATGATTTGTTCAAACATGTTACGAAGGTCGTGGTTCGTACAAACGAGACACGATGTGAAGATGTGACAGTTCATGATTTCCTAAAAAATGTTAGATGTGATTTTGAACAAAATACACAATCATTGTTAATAATTATTGTGAGGAATAATTCAGGAGCAATCCCAGCTGCTATGCTGCTCAAAGTAACAATCATGCAAGATAGCGCTACTTAAGAGATATGTGATTTTGTTGGAGCACTCAAAAGCTCACTATTGATGTTGTCAGATCTGTGCAACTTTGTTATTCAGGAAGTTTGTATCTAACAAGTAGCCCTGCCGACCCTTGAAGTAGCTCTCAGCTTCATAACGGTTGGTGACCCCTGCTCTAGCGGGTCCAGCCAAGCGGCCTGGGTCTCCAGCAGCGTGGTCTCCTTGTTGGCTCACAAAGCCCTCCTCCTGGCTGAGGCCAGAACTCTCCACCTCCCGCTGGAGGTCCGACTGCAAGCCGAAGGGTGACAACAAAGCTGTATTTGTGTCTGTCCACGGCGGGCTGGTGGCCAGAGGACCTGCTGGAGTCTGAGGTGAAGGAGTTTCTGGAGAACCTGCATGATAGTCCGTTCTCATGGTAATTCCCTCAGATTCTAAGACTACTCGGGAGTGACCATCACAGGGTTAATATCAGGCTAACCTCGAATCCGCATTTTTGCTTGTGCCCATGTGAATGACAAAGACTGCAGACAGACACCGCTCATGAGAAAGAACAACTGTTGGCTGTAAGCTCATTACAACGTGATAACCTTGTATTTAAAAAAGTTGAATTTTCGAGTCAAATTCCACACCGGACGCTTTTTTTATCTACATGTTGAATACAAAAAGAAACTGTATCAGTCATAGGGTGGTTTTACAGGGAATGAGCCGACTATGCCTACCCTCTCAGCTGTTCACAATTCACTGCATCTGTGGAACTAAACCTGTACCATCGATGTGGTCGGAGAGTCCCCAGTCACCAGCTTCCATGTCCCGACAGTCAGAATCAGAAATAAGTTGTAAAAGCTGGACATTTTCCAAAGATGAGGTTTTTTAAACCAAAGTATTTTGCACCTCACTAGCATTCTGAGTCATTTGCTGATCCATCTATTTTCTACTGAACTGGACACAGTGTTTTTTCTCCAAGAGTCCCAATGAGTGCTATAAGCCAGAAAAAAATTAAATATTTAAAATATTAAAAGCATATAGCACACTGCAAAGGTACTGGGATGAATATTCATGCATCGTCTCGGCTTACGGGACAGTACATCCAGCCGCTATTGTTTCCGGATAACAGCCAAGTCAGCAATCCTGCATCCACCCAGGGTGCAAAGCGATTTCCCATGGCCTGAGCTGCAATACAGAGAACCTCCAGTCAGTACTATAGCAATCGTACAGCATCAGGTAAGAGCCGGTCATAATACTGGAAAAAGACGTCTCCACTATAACCTCCGACGGGGAGCTGTGAGAGTGAGTAGTTGCCAAAGAGTTCCAAGAGTGCAAAAAGCAATCCCAGCTGCTATGCTGCTCAAAGTAACAATCATGCAAGATAGCGCTACTTAAGAGATATGTGATTTTGTTGGAGCACTCAAAAGCTCACTGTTGATGTTGTCAGACTCAACACAGTTCATGGTTTAGACCAGGGCTCTGCAGCCCACATCCACACTAATACATTTTAAAACGTCTCCGTCCACACGCCGTTTCAGCATCGTTTTCTAGATGATCTCCGTCCAGACTTAAACGCCTGAAATCGAATATTACGTGACTCTTCACGTACACCGGGCATGCGAGTGGTAAACAGGAAGTGGATTGGTTGCTCAAAGCCGTTAACGTGACTTCAGACGGCCGCTCCGTAGGTCTGATAACGCCGCTGGACACGCTGCTCGCTAATCGCTCCAATAACAGCTGCTTCCTCCGTAATAATGCAGACTTTACCTGAACAACAGCTGTTAGTAAAGACAACACGGTCAGCAGCACCTGACCTTAAATAAAAATGTTTTAATATTTTGTCAACTAAAATGTGCGTCACATCCTATTACACCTGTCAAGAGCCTTTCCCTGCAGGGGGCTCATCATGATGTTCAGACCCCGCCCTCAGTAAACTATCAACGGATAAATCCAAAAAAAGAAAAGTCACGGAGGAAAATAGAGTTTAACTCTGCGTGGACGTCTTCATCTGCTTTCACTGCCAACGATGCTGTCTTACCTGTGTATGATTGATATGTGCAAACAATGTAAAGTCACTTCCAAGCACACAGCATGTCCTGAAAAGTGTCACGCTGGAGATGAACGATAAAGTGCGATTTCTCAACTGCTGCAGCAAACTCTCCTCTTCATAAGAGTTTGATATTCTTATATCAGGTAAAATTGCAATAAAATGTCAATAATTGTCTTTATTCTTGTACAAACCATAGTTTTTGTATATATAATGTAACTATATATACACCTTTATAAGCTGTGATATCAAATAGCTTTTGTGGCTCCAGACACATTTGATTTGGTGGAAAATAGAGCAAAGTGTCTCTTTGGACAGAAAAGGTTGCCGACCCCTGGGTCAGACATTAACTGTGACCTATTTGGCGCTGTTTATCACCCGTTTGCTCTGTGAGCATCAAAGTCATCCTTTAGTCGCATATTCTTTATCACAGGTGGATGACACAAGACAAGAGTATTTACCAAACACAACAACACAGACCAGGAGACTTTGAAACATAAAAAGAGCATTATATTTACGAAATATTTCAAAATGATATTTGTTCACAAATAACAAAAGTTATGACAAACAGACAGTGGTGGGCCGTCAGGGCCTGCAAGGCCTTCCCTGCTGGCCTAAACAGAATCACAAAGCTATTTATATAAAAAAAAAAAAAAAAAAATTATAATTTATTTTATAATTTAATAATTTTTCTTAAATGCACTACATGTATTATAATTTATAAAATTATTTTTCCCATTATCTTATTTTCTCATTGCACAGCTACTGTCTTCCTCAGTTGCTCTCAGTTGCTCTCAGATCTCACCTCTGTGTGTCTATGCCAGAGGCCTGCAGACTCGGCTCTGCCGCCAGTGCAGATTAAAGTACATGGGGACGATATTGTTGATTGTCATAGTGTTCAACCAATCAGATCTTTAGTTTGACATGTTGGGCGTATTCTTTGACGTGTCAGCAGCCACTAGCCGCCTATAATGACGTCAGCATTACGTGCAGCTCAGTGTTCATCTGTAGCTTTCCTGCGAGGTGCAGTGTGCTGTGATTGGTCAGTGGGCGAGCACGTGACTATCACAAAATTTAACAGCCCAGCTGAGGCTGATGGGTAGTGAATCACATCACGTGATTTAGGTCAACCAATCAAAATGCATTCTGACTGAGTTGAGCTGCACCATGACACAAGGTGCAGAAGATGTAGAGCAGGGGTCTTCAACCAAAATTCCAAAAGGTCCAGATTGAGAAAATCTCCTCGGGCAAAGGTCCGAAACATTACAATAATATCTAACTCGTGCTATTTAGTGCCATATATATATGGCACTAAATAGCACGAGTATATATATTTATATTGAAGAAGCCTAGTAGTAGTAACAATGTCTCTGTGTAGTCAACAACTGTCAAATCAAATAAAGAAAGTACAATTATATTTTAACAATTATTATTCTCAGTTTTCAAATTTAACTGGATGGATTATAAATAATACATAGAAATACATAAATAAATGTTCTTCTCATTTCAAGTAAAATAATGTCTGGATTAAAGAATAACTGACATAACAGAAAGCTTTTGAAAAATGTGCATCTTAAAATAAAGTAATTCATTTTAGAAACATTAATTTCACTGAATTGTCCTGCAGCTTTAAATTCAGTTCATTCAGGTAACAACATTGTTGGGACAGTGAATTCATGTGTTAGGATTCTGATCATATTGGGCTCTTAGGTTTATTTTCTGTCTTCATTTCAGATGTGAGTGGGTACGTTTGTTCAAAAGAGTTGTGCTTTGTCTCGTAGTGCGCTTCATTTGCCGCTTTTATCAATAGTTACGGTTTCTGAACATATGAGACATGCTGGATTTAACTGCCTGCGGGAAGAATTAACATAGAAGAGTCTGTTCATTCTTGCTTATAAATTATATTCTCTCTGAACACGTTTCTCTCTTTGGAGAATGTCATGTGAGATAACCTCTCTGATTAGCCCAATTTTCCTGCTCTTGTTTCTATTTCCTCGTCTCTCCCCCGTCTGTCACGTGATGTGATTTACAACGCATTGGTCGGTGTCTCCTGCACCGCTGAACAAGTACCGTAACGGCTGAATAAGAGGCGCCGGTTAAAAGTAAAAACTCGCTGCCTAATATGTATGATTCCGAAATATCGATTTTAGGAATCGATAGGTGTATTTGCTTACAATGAGCCGTCCTATCGAGGTTGGGAAGATGTGAGCGAGGTGCTTTAGAAAGGTATCAGCTCTGGATAAACTGCAGCAAAGGAGACCAGGTGTTGTGGAACGGGATCAGATTGTCCTATAGGGTGGTGTGAGATTTTCTTTGCTCACAGATTGAGCCAATGGATGAACGATCATTTCGTTCCGTCTTTCCAGTTGAGTAAGTTGGGTTTCTTGGCCACAATGAATGACGTTTGGGGAAAAAGTAATGTAAGAGCGACGGGCTCGCCTAACAGAGAGCTGGAAGAGGAGAGAGGGGGATGGGGAGGTTGAGGATCTTGGACAGCTTTCCCAGGACCTCTGACCAAAACCGCCCGACTGGTGTGAGTCGCCAGAACGCATGTTTGTCTGTCGCAGCGGGTCAGTGCGTGCTGCCTGTTTTAAACCAGGGACTGTGTATGCACTACGGAGCGGAGCGGACGGTGTGGGGGGGAGTTGCTGTAAAGTGCAGTGAGCACGGAGAGTCATTAATAATTGTTGGTTAAATGCCTCATTAGATGCCCGAACCACCTCAGCTGACTCCTTTCGACGCAAAGGAGTAACGCCACAACTCCAAGTTCCCTCCTGATGTCCGAGCTCCTTACCTATCTCTAAGCCCGGCCACCCTACGGAGGAAACTCATTCCGGCCGCTTGTAGCCGCGACCTCGGGCATCTAATCAGGATGCCTCCTGGACGCCTCCCACTGGAGGTTTTCCAGGCACGCCTAACTGGCAGGAGACCCCGGGGAAGACCCAGAACACGCTGGAGGGATTACATCTCCCAGCTGGCCTGGGAATGCCTCGGGGTCCCCCAGAATGAGCTGGAACATGTTGCTGGTGAGAGGGAGGTCTGGGTCAGCCTGCTGCCACGGCGACCCGACCCCGGATAAGTGGAGGAAGATGGATGGATGGATAAATGCATCATTATGGTAATCTTTACAATAGCTAATGTTCCTGTGTACTGTGTATTAACATGTGTTCACTGCATTCAGTCGTGTGTGACGGCACCATGGTGATCAGCACTGCAACACTGGATCGTTCAGTCGCTGCAGGATGCTAAAGATAAAGCGACTGTTCATACTAACACGACACTACATACAGAATAAATATCTTTACTGTCAATGCTAGGAGATGGAGCTAGCACCATTAGCACTACAGGCTGTGCTACAGCCCAGTGCAGAACAGATGTTTGATGTATGTTTTAGTCATACTTAGGGATGCCAATTTCAATTTGTTTTCTGACTGTTAGCCGACCTTTGCTCACCGATCATTAACTGACGAGATTGAAGGAGCGTATCAATGTTCCCTCGGTGGTTCCGCAGGTTCCATGCCATGTTACATTTTAACTTTGTCAATAACGAACACAAAATAAATTACCCAATTATGAAAACTAAACATAAGCCAACATCATTGTTCATGGTAATTATACCCAAATTTAAGAACAATATCGTGTTATGTTGTTAAATCAAAGTATTTTTCACAATAATCCCAAATACCATTGTTTCCACCTGAAAGTCAAAAGAATTGAGTAAATATGACTCATTATTCCGAAAAAACCAATAGTCCGAAAAAGCCAATAGTCCGACTGCCCGTTATCCCGCAAACAATCCGCCCATTGTTCCGAAGGCCCATTCCTCCGCAATTACTCAAACGGAAGCACATGGCTAATTATTATGCAGAATGACGTCACAAATGCATGAAGGAAGAAATACCTGGCTCCTCCCAAACACCTAACGTACAAACAAGCCGCCTGTGTGATAACAGTAAACTCTTTTCCACAGGTTGACAGATGGGTAAAGTGGACACTGATTCGGTCACATCGATCACATCTCAAAGCATAAGACATAAACAGAGAGAAGCAGCTGTACCAGACGCCTCACAAGGGAGTGCTTTAGAATATTTAATGGCAGCAAAATTAAGTCAGGCTCAAAAACCGAGAAAATGTATTTTTACGTCTCCCCGATCGTTCCAGAGTACGTGTGCTTTAGTGTGAATGGGGGAAGAAAAATCAATGCAACTGTCAAAATGTGAGCTGATTTAAATGAGTGGACAGCACAGCACTTACACTATATGATATGAATGTGTACTCATATGTTCGAGTGTCTTTAGCTGTCTCTCTCTACTTTTACTTCAGTTTCTCAAAGGTGTGCGTTTGTGTGCATCTTGGCCCTGATACACACCTCTAACATACCTACAACCCACACTCCCTGGAGAGTTGCATCCCCAGCCTATGAACACGTGTGTGTGAGTGTGTTTCTACGCTTAGCTGAGCTCTAGAGACTTAGTGTGGGTGAAATTGACCTTGCATTTCCTCCTGTACATTAAGTCGAGGTCTGAACCAAAGGCCAGCGGGTATATGAACACACCGCTTGGTTCCGTTTCATGTGTGTGAATTCAGCTTGAAGAGCATCCCGATTCCTCAAATATATCTCGAGGAGAGAGAGAAAGCTTGTCGGTGGAGCTGTGAGCGGGGATGCACAGGTGTGCATGACATATTAAAGAGGAGTGACGCACAGCTGGAATACAAACGACTGTATATCAGTTGGGGCGCTGGGGCTCAGTTGGCGGTTCGATCCCCGGCTCCTCTTGTATGATTGTGCACAAGTGTCCTGAAGCTCAAGTTGCTGCCGATGGGCATGTGTGTGTGTGTGTGTGTGTGAATGTGTGTATTAAATAAAAAATGACATTATGCCATGCTGCTTTTGAAGTAAATATAGAAGTTGTCACGGACACTATTATGCTCATCTGAGAGATCATACAACACAGCAGTGGCCTATAATAAGACAATAGGCAGCCAATGCAGATGGGCCATATGTCATATTTAACTGACGGCCTCGATTCCTCCGCTCGCACTTAGGGTGAGAGGGGGTAGAGAGGCGAGGAAAAGGAATCCTCAGTTGTCATGGAGATGGCTCCACGTGTTATGTATGGAACTTTGGTCACATGATTACAGGTGGTTGTATATGTGGGGATTGTCATAACCGTAATTTCTGAACAAACTCCATCCACTGATGAAGACCGTGAGACCCAGTTGAACTCATTGGTCTGTAGACTATGAGAGGGTGGAGCTACATAGATTGCTGAACCAAAATGTCATGAAGTCACACTTTGACAGTTAAAGTGCGAAGAAAAAAACAAAGGACAACACCAAAATTGAACAGCGTGGTAGTGAACTGTCAATCACTGTGTAGCCCCGACCTAAAGCATCCCCTGCTTTATGGTCTGTTTGACTCTAAATGGACCATAATGTACGAAATGAACATCATGCTGTATTGAAGAAGACTTGAAACTAGAGATTGAGACCATAAACTCATGTTCACAATGTTTACTGAGGTAATAAATCAAGAGAGAAGTAGAGTCATTTTCTCATAGACTTCTATACAACCAGAGGAGTCGCCCCCTGGTGGACACTAGAGAGAATGCAGCTTTAAGACACTTCAGCATTGACTTCACTTTTCAGTTCCGGAGTTTGTTTCCATGAAAGAATTTCCAAAGAATTCACATAACTTCAAAAAAGAAACAACAAAAAACATTAAAGCTACAAGCAGCATTGATCGGGCTCTCGCATCTTCACGCACGTCGAGGTTACTGGCAGGACTCTGGTGGATGCGGCCGTGCATTTCTGTGACCATCATGCACTGCGTGCACGAGTTAAACGGTATTTCCTGTTAGCCAGGTAATTTTGCCAGGTCTTAAACCTTGAATGTTTTGAGTGTACCTCCGAATACAATCATAACTGTAAGCATGTACAAATCGACAAAAAACTGAATGTGTGTGAATGCGCTTCAGTGTTGTAACATAACAGACTGTCAAAGTAAATGCAGGTCGTTTGTTTGTGTAGCTCTGACAATCACTGCTGAGAGACTCAAAGCTGGAAGAGTCGAGCAGAAATAGGAGAATGTTTAGTTCCATGTGGAAAAAAAACATATTTTTATAAAGAAATAAGTTTGATCCAAAAGCTGAGCCAATGTAGAATAATCTATCATACAAATTAGTCTGGGTGCAGTTTGATTTTATTAAACAAACTTCTTGTTGCATGAAATTACTTTACATTACGGCCTGTTCCAAAACAAACAAAAACTATTGAATTTACTATTAATGGTAACTCCACGTACAAGCGCAATTTAGAAACCTTTTTCATCCAATTTCTGCTCTTCAAACATCTTAGTTTGCACATATTTAGATCAGAGAAGTATTTTTCTGGTGGTGTGCCGACGAACCCTTTCAATAAGTTCAGTGTTTGGGCCGCTGTCATTATAGAATCCTGCTTACGTCCGTGGTTGCCAGTAGGTTGCGCTATGACTATGAGTTAATATTGGCATGCAGAAGTCCTAAAGTCATGACAGTCATCAAGCATGTCAAGTTTGGCACAGTTTTGACGAAGTACAGTCGAGTTAAAACAGTTTGATGGATGATGGCGAACCATGTAAAATGGCCATCACATCCACGTCGTTCGATGAAACCTTTTAAAAACTAAGGTCTTTATATTGTTCTGACCAAATTTAAAGTTGATCTGATTAATTCCCTAGGAGGAGTTCGTTAAAGTATAGCGCCTGGAAATGACGAAAACAACACTAGAAATTCATAACAAATTCAAAATGGCTGACTTCCGGTTGGGTTTAGAGCATATGGACTTAAAATAAAGTCTCTTGGTCCCAAGAGACTTTATTTTAAGTCCATATGTGATATATGAGCCTACCAAATTTTGTAAATTTATGTGAAACGTACTGCGAGGGCTGCTTCTTCAAAGGTTTGTAGGGGGCGCTATTGAGCCGATTTGCAACTCTGAACGAATAAAATCATATACCATAACTACATTTTGGGCTTGTAATCTGTGTGCCAAGTTTTCTTATGTTTCGAGCATTTTTAGCCTCTCAAAATTACCTTTGTTTTTCGCGGCGAAGACTGCGTTGCCGCGGCAACGCCGTCCGACGAAACATCAAAAGCTTCATAAACTGGTATTATCAGGGTTCATACACATTTGGACCAATGGATTTCCATGACTTTTCCATGACTTTAAGCCAAATTTCCATGACCAAACATTTTGTGAAATCTCGGTGTATACATGAAAAAGTGAGAAAATGTAGTATTTAAACTAAAAATGAGAATTCTAAAGCATACAGCATACCTTAAATGACACAAATGAATGAGAGACAATAGTTTGATTAGAATAACAACATGTATATACTCTGACAGGCATTCAGTAGGATCCAGCTAGTGCACACATTGCATTCCCTTTTGGTGCAAATGTTAACAAAACGAGTTGGCAACTAACTCTTCAAACAGAAATCATCAAAAACAATTTAACATTTAAACAGGTTTATAAAACAGCATTCACATAACAAGAGCTTTTTGTGTGTTTGACTGACACACTCACACAGACTTGTCCCTTGAGAGGCTCGTAAGAGAGAATAGCTCGTGGCAACCTGAACAAGTTGTAATGAAAGAAGAAATTTGTGCTTCACTGTCCACGGGAACTTAACTGAACAGTCACTTGCCAGCTTAGCGTTTCATTTCTTCAAGCTTCGCATCTATCTGCTTTTCAATCTCCGGCAGAGATGCCTTCTTCTCTTTTGCAGTTCGGCGGAAGCTGTTAGATTTGGTGATGAAGGTCAGTTGGTTTGTAGCTTCTGCTTTCTCAGAATATTCATCTGCTGGTCCCTCGAGTGCGCTAATATCCGTCTCCACTCTTGCCCTCTTCTTTAAGTCATCCAGCTCATCAAATTGTGCTGCGATCTGGCTGTCGGGGAACATCCGGCGAAATAGCAGGCTGGCATCTTCTGATGATTTAAATGAAAAGTGGGAATTGGCAACCTTCAGTGCCCACATTACCCCCGCAGTAAGGACGTCATTTTTTGTTACAGCGCCATCCGTTATCGCCGCCTGCTTGTTCGCCGAAGCGAGAGACGTGCTGCTCGGCGTCGCAGTTAGAAAGCCGGCGATGGGGCTCTGATGTCGGCTCCTCCCCATGTTAGAAATATCGACGGTTTTGCCTCCACACAACCTGCATTTGGCTCGTCCCGGGTCTTTGTCGGGTGTAACCCATGTCTTGTATTTGTCCATGTGTAGCCAAGCATTTTTGAATCGACACCTGGCACAGTGAATAATACCGACCGTTCGCGAACCGAGCTAATGTTGCTATCACAGTAGCTCAGGGCAGCGGTCGGCATGTCACCTGCTAAGGTGCGTTCACTGGCAGCGCGAATAATTCGCACTGCGAGTTTGAGAGCGTATGCCTGTTTATATCTTTCTTTTAAAAGCATATTAATTATTTCAAACTCAGCGTAAATGTACAACATGAACATATGAATATAAAAAAATTCCATGACTTTTCCAAAACTTTTGGGATTTTATTTTTTTCCATGACTTATCCAGGCCTGGAAATGACCATTTTAAAATTCCATGACTTTTCCAGGTTTTTCATGACCGTACGAACCCTGTATTATGAACTTCTTACATTTGTGTGGAAGTAATTTGATGTTGATCAGATTTACCTACTAAGAGAAACAAGCCAAAGTATAAAGACTTTAACTTCCTGTTACCAGTAGGCGGCGCTATGACTATGATTCAAAATTGGTCCGCAGATGTCTTCAGGCCTGGAGTCTAATCAAGCATGTGAAATCTGGTAAAGATCTGATGATGTGGAGTCGAGTTACATCAGTTTATTCGTTCCGCCACGTCGCCGCCCTTCAACAACTTCTTACAATCTTCACACTGAAGCATTATCAAAGTCTTACGGCTTTAGAGGTTTCTGATTAATCTGTGAGGAGCAGGATGTAAAAGTACACAACCAATAACTTCCTGTTGCCACTAGGTGGAGATACTGCGAGATGGAGCGGTTTCAGGTCTTGGTGTTAGGCCAGGGCAGAACTCTAGGTTTTTGGCCTCTGTTGATTTAGTGTGTTCGCTGGAGAAGTATAACAATGATAAACTAATAAACATCCTGGTATAACGTTCTGTAATTTTATTAACGTTCTTCTTTATGGGTCATGAATGAGATATGAATTGAAATACAAGATTAAAGTTACCCTCTGCCTACCGTTGTACAGACTCTGGTGGTGGGGGGCCATCTCCTCTCCTGGTGTCGTCCTCTGGTCCCCGTCCCTGCCGGGGGAGCCACTGCCATACCTCCCCTTGCCGCGCTCCGCCCCGGGGCTGTGCTGATAGTGGTAGTGGTGCCGTATAGACTGTGGACTACCCAAGATCACTCGCCCTTTCCTCAGGTGCTCGGGCGTCCCCATCGCTGCCATCTTGGCCTCTGGACCTCCGCAGCCCACCCCCGCCATGTTGACCGATCGGTGTCTCTGACTCAGCTCAGGGCTAGACTTGGCCGAGCCCTTCCCTCCGCCCGGTGACGCCTGTCCCGACATTAATAGCTGTTTGTGGGCTAACAGGTCAGAGCTGCAGGGTTTGGCGTGGGAGTCGCACGGTAGTCTGGTGGGGGACTTGCTGTGTTTCTCCTGGCTGCGTCCCCGAGGGCCAAGAGGGTCCAGGTTGGTGAGGGAGCCCCCGCGGGGGCGGCAGGACTGGGGGAAGGTGTGGTACTCTGGGGTGGAGCTGTGCCTCCTGCCGGTGGATTTGCACACGTCTCCCGGTTTGTGGGTGTGCTCCGAGGGGACGCTCCTCGATCCTGGGCTGGCGTTGGAGCCCAGCTGAGATGGTTTTCGGTGGGGGTTGTCTGGGCTATCGGTGCTCCCTGCGCTGGAGGTGCTGCTCCCATCGCCGACGTCCCGCAGCAGGCCAGACGCTGGGACCCCCCCACCCAGCTGAAACAGGCTGTCAATGGAGCTCCTACGTCCGGGACCTCCGTGCCCTCCGCCTCCGGCCACGGCCGCAGCCCTCTCCTCCTCCAGCATGAGGCACACCTCCTTGAGCTCCAGGTTTTCCCAGACGAGCTCAACCTGCCGCTGCTCCAGCTCCTTCAGCTTCTGCAGGTAGATGGACATCTCCTTCCTCATCAGGCCGGCGCTGTAGCGGCCGAGGCGCTGCCACTCCCGCGACACCCGCTTCCCCTTCTGCCGGTCGTCGTCCAGGAAGCAGCACAGGTCCCGCAGCTCCTGGTTGTCCTCCTGCAGTTTCTGGTTAACGTCCTGGTTTATACATATAGGCGCACACACACCCCCCCACACACACACACCCCAACACACACACCCACACACACACACAGCAGCAGCACAGTGAGGGATTACATGCACACTCCTGCTGGGATTGATCAATTGTCGAGTGAAAATAGACAGAAAATGTATCTGCAACTTTTTTGCTCATCGTTTGAGTTGCTTTTCAAGCAAAGAAAGAAAAACATTCTCTGGTTCCAACTTCTCAAATGGGAGGATTTTGCAGCTTTTCCTCGTCTAATTCGTTTTTTACACAGTTGACAAAACATGTCTTTTGAAAGTGTCAGATTGTGACAGGCTTTTTCCACTGTTTGCTGACAGTTTATAGGCAAAACCATGAATGAGTTCAATGTCAGAATAATCAATAATAAGATCAGGGCTGCAACTTGTGACTATTTTCATTATGTATTCTGCCAATTATACATGAATAACATCTAAAGCAATGACAAAAATATCCCAACTTTTTTGTGATTATGATATAAAACAGCAAAAAGCAGTGAACCTCAAATTGGAGAAGTCGGAACCAGAGAATAAGAAGTATTTGTAATTACATTTTTTTTATTAAGATAGTAGTCGATAAACTTTCTTAACTCTTTAATTCGATGAATGACTTCAGCTCTGAATGAAATGATCATTAGTGGGAGCTGTTTTCTTGACGAGACTTAAAGATATTAGATATAAATATTCTAAACACAATGTGTAACTGATGGCTAGACCAACAGACGTTTTTTGGACCAATGAAG